>VXAZ01009300.1:1108261-1297136 GCA_013399875.1 Gymnorhina tibicen | reverse complement strand
GCGGGGGAGTGCGCGCGGGGCCGGCGGTCGGGCGGGGCCGGCCGGGACTCGGCGGGGCAGGGGAGGCTCCCGGTGGGGAGCCCTCCAGGCGCTGGCCGCAGTGCGCTTACTTCGTGGCTTAAAATACACGTATAAAAAGGAGAGGAAGCCTCGGCGGTGGCGGTGTGTAACCCGCAGCGGAGCGCGGCCGCTGGGGACGGATTTTTTTATACCTTTGATCTCTGTGAGGCCAATGGCCAAAAACGTGTCCAAGCTTCTTGTCTAGCAGGGTGCTTCCACTCTTTGAAATTGGACTGGGTTTTTTTTCCTCTGTGCGTGGTGTGGGCACTGCTTGAGGCTTTCTAATATTTTTGGATCCGCGGGTAGGCTATAATGTGAAAGCAATGGGTGGAGAAGTTCAGCATCTGCAGGGGATGCCAGCGGCTCGAAGCAGGCTGGCGTCGTGATGCACCGTAATTATTTGTGAAACTCCTTTAGAGGGAGGAGGAGGAGGTATGCAGGGGTTGGTAAAGGAAAACTGTACCAGAATTTCAAAGATGTGGCCTGAGGTAACCAGCTAGCTGTAATTTATTTTCGAGAGCGAGAATAATGTGAATCGCAGTTTTCTTAAAAAAAAAAAAAAAGTGCAGAGGAAGGGAGGATATACTGTGCCTATGTGTACAAAGATATCAAATGTTCAGGAAGTGCATTGGTTTGGGAGATGATTGAAATGGTTTGGCTTTGCCTTGGTTAGATAACAGTGGGCCCAATCCTTCTGCCCCCATGCAATTTCAGATGATTTCACCCACGGGAGCAATGCTGTTGCGATGGTGTGGCTGATTGAGAAGGGTTTTCCCTGTTACTCACCTTCCTTTTAGGAAGCATGCTGTCCTGTGTGAGCCGGTCTGCCACGATACCGTGCTGGGAGACCAACAGATGCTCCGAGCCCCGTCTCAGTCATCCTTGCCAGTTCTCGGAAAATCTGGATATTACTGACTGAGTCAACGGGACCATTTGCCGAGCACGGAGGTGTCTCTGCGTGAACAGGCATCTGCAGAATAGGACTTTTACCCGATAGGAAACTACTGGAAAGGATTAATGAAGGTGCCTAGCAAATGGGTTTAGTGGCATCTTTACAGGGAGGTTGCAGGGGAATATTACAGTAATGATGAGCAGCACGGGCGCTTGCTTCACGATGTCTCTGCTGCTACTTTTCTGACTGCTGCTCTCTTAATTTCCATCCCTTCAGTAAGTGCAAAGCTAAAAGGCTGCTGCTAGGAGGGGTCTGACTGTGGACCTGAACTTCATTCAATAAGTGCTGTCCTTCGCTGCGAGGAGATTTATTTGTAAACAAGCATTATTTGACAAGTGCTTCTCGCAGCGTGTCTCCTTTGCCAATTGCCACGGAACAGCTCCGTGCCTGGGAATGGCTCACCCTGCAGTACGTGGAGCCCAGTGCATGAGGAACCTCGGACGCTGAAGCCCACCTGCCTGGCTGCGTGCGAGTTGGCACTTGTCACCAGTCTGGGTTTGAAAAGTTCATTTGGCTGCTTCTGGGCTCTGATGAGAGAGCTTCTCCCCTGGGGTTAGTTGTTTGGCTGGTTGGGAACTTTACTTTTGCTGAGATGGAGGTAGCCATCTTAGACTGGTGAATAATGTTTTGAAAAGTTGGTGGTACTGGTTTTTTGGGTTTATTTTTTATTTATTAGCACTCGTCCTACTCAGCGTGGTTAAACAAGTAGCCAATAGCCTGTGCTGCGTAGGTATGTAGCACATAAGTAGTTGCATAGATGATGACATATTCTCAGAATCATTTTTTCTTTACCCCTGCATCATGTTTTTTACTTTACTTACTGTAATCCACAGTGACTTCGTGGGATGAAATACATGCAGTTAACAATTCACAGTATGTGATGTTCTATTTTACCCTCTAGTGGAGGGAACTTAGGGGAAAATGCTTTCAAAATCTAGGTTATGATTCAGAGGGGGGAAAAAGTAAATTCATTGTTTTAGTTCCTTATCATGGAAATCGCTTTTTGCATGGGCAGCTGAGTTTCAGAAGCTCCTGCCACTTTTATGGAGAAGTATCGAGTGCCCAACCTGTATCACAAATCTGGTCACCTTCATAGATATCTCCAGTAATGGATTGAAGGATATATATTGGGAAAACCGAATTAATTTTTCTTCAGCCTTTCCTGTAACAGCAAAATGAAAACAGGTTTTTTTTTTTAATCACCTTTTCTCAGTTTATATGTTAAAAGCAAAACATGTAGTGAAAGATGAAGGCTCAATGCTATTTCATGCATTTTCAAGTGCTGTTTAGCCATTATTTTTAACTCTTTCGCAGACTTCACTGTTTAAATCAGATACTTGCTTTTTTCTTTTGAGTAACGTTACATATTCGGAAATTAGTCCCAATCAAAATATTCCAAAGAGTACCCTGAAAGTATAGCACAATTTTGTGAAGTGCTTGTATTCCAGAAGTGCATTATTGCTTTAAAATGCTTTCCCTCTGATAATAAGGTGCGAGAGGCAGCCCTGCAGTATGCGACTGGGCTTCCTGCACTGCCTTTGGTTTAAAAATGCATGTGTTTTAAATCTTTCTGTTGTAAGTACTAGGGTTTGGGAAGTGGCTTATATAAATTATTTATGTGAAACACAATGAATGACGGATTTGTTTGAAGACTCCCCCCTTCACCCTAAACTATATGATTTGTTACACGTCGCCTGTGGATTTGAAGTGGTTTGCAGATCACATTTGGTCGTCACTTAGATGACCTTAGAAAGTGTCATGTGGGCAAATTATTAAAATAATGGAATGCGTTACATCTGATTGCTCGTAACAAAGTAGTTCCACAACATATTTGCATAATTGTAATTAAATACAAAGTATATTTCATTTTAGGGCGTTTCAGCCGAAGTGCTGATGAGGCAGTGCTTAACAATGAAGTGTACTGTTAAGCAAATCAAGAGAAATGCAGTTTTGAGAGAATGACATTGACTTAAATAGACAAAGGTGAGAAAGACAAAATGGGTCTTTGGAATGTGTTGTATTTGTTAAAAGACTAGAAGGATATTTTTTTTTTATGAACTCCTGCATTTGGTCCTTTCCCTCTTAATTCTTTCAGGGTTTTTTGAAGCTAGCTTTATCTCACTGTATCATTTTTTATTTGAATGAATGAATAAATGAGTACAATTAAAGGGGTGGGTCTGGTGCTGGCAAAAATAAAGGAAGGTTGTAATTTGCAAATTATTCATGCCAGAGCCTGAAATGAGCCTACCTGTTCTCAGTGTGTTGACTTGTGTGTGTGTGTGTGTTGTCTCATAGTGGTATATAATTTCTGTGTCATGGCACACTGGATAAATGCATATTTAGCTATAACATCTCAATGTTTATCTTAATTAGTGAATGAAGTCTTTTTCAGGAAGTTGGTTTTTTTTGTGTAGTAGAAGCAGGTGTGAAAATAGTTGTAATTTTCATATCAATGTATTTCAATTAGTCTAATACTTCAGATAAAAATACACACAATCAGAACATTCTGCTTATTAGATTGCAGTTAGTAGCTTGGCTTAGTATGTCATGCATTTACACAGCTATAGCATTTTGTGTGATTCTGTAGGTGTTGAGTGCTGCATGCATATGCCTTGTGTATGCAGAACAGGTAAGTCTGGACACATTTCAGTGTGCTCACAGTGCCTTAAGGAGGCTTTAAGGAGTTATCAGTTCTGTATTTGGTGTACTGAAATGGTTCCCTATGTGCTTTCCATGAGAGCAGAGCACAGCCTCAGTGCCATGTGTTTATTTTACTCACTGGAGTAGTCCCATTAACTTTTAAATTTACTGCAGTGGAATTACTGATATGAGGAAGGACAGCTCATGTCTAATGGTCTTTTTGGGATCTGTCTGATGTGTGATTTATGGCTTTTCAAGGGGTTTAGAATGACTCAGTCATGGCTTTAAAATGGAACTACTATCCTTTTGACAGTAAAACAACATTTGAAACTCAGCACTTTTAAGTGTATGACTAAAAGCATTGCTGCCTAATGACACGTTTTAAAAAAAGGAAATAAACAGTAGCAAAGATTGACTCCAAGATAGTGCCTGTTTCCTTTCAAAGCTTATCTTTAAAATTGTGATAAATAGTAGAAAACAGGCGAACTGTCTTAAACAGTAACTGACTGCTTATAATATGGTAAATGTTGATGCTATATTTTGATGTATAAAGCACCTATTTGCACATCAATATACAGAGGGGTAAACTGGCAGCTACCATGGGAGGAAGGGAAGTTAGTGGGCTTGCATGACAGGTTCTTCCCTCTCCACTGTTAATTCTCCCACCATTACCTCACTTTTTAGCTCCAGTATACAGTCCATTTCCATGTCTGCTGTTATCTTTTTGCTAAGTAAGAAAACAAAATCTTGCCTGTGGTGAAATGTTTATTCTTTGCACTATACAAAGCTTTTTGCAGCAGGCTTGAGGGAGGCACGGGTGGTGAGTTGAGAGCAGGATTTCATAAAATCTGGCAGAAATTGAAAAGGTGGGACAGCTTATGATGTGGTGCCCTGTGCTCTGATCCTGCTGGTTTTATGCTTTTATTGTTCCAAGGTTTTCCATGCTGCTTCTGCAGGAATCCTGGTGTCCAGCAAGTGCAGAGCCCTTGACCTGGGAAAGTCCAGCTGAATTAGCTCAGCTGAGTGATGGTGTTGGACCCTGTTGGCTTTAGGGTCTTGAGCAGACATGGGTCTGTTAGATCCCCCAGTCTTTCTGACTTGGAGCTACATTTCTAGTGGTCCCTTCCTGTAAGTGTGAAAGTATGTATATACTTGAGTAGAGATGGGCTTTAAACATGGCTCAGGGATGTCAGGGAAATTAAACCCTGCCCCAAAATAAAGAGAAAACGAATTCTTTTTGCAATTAAAAAAATACTCTCACTTCCTCTTTACAAATAAATTGAAATCTGTATATGGAATAAGGGTGAAATGAGAGAAACCCCACACTCACACAGATTGGTCACTGAATTTTGTAGTTAAGTGCTTGCTTCTGTAGAGGAAAGAGTATTCATTCAGCTCTTCAGTAGATACTCAACCTACTGCTGTCCATAATAAGGTTTAAAAAATGTTGTTCTTATAGTAAAACATCTAAATACAGAATTGAAATCTGTCACAAGTGTACCTTTCTCAGTTACCATAAGTGCTGCTGAGAGATGAGGCCTCATTTCAGCCAGGATGGACTTGAACTAGGTATTTTTCTTTACTCACAGAATGTTGCAGAAATATTGTGTTAAATGTTGCATTGGAATGAACAATTTTTTTATAACTTTCTCTTCACTAAACTGATTTTCTTTGATCTCTGCTAGAAAAATTGCTGTGTGTTTAAAAAGCTAGTAGAGAGTTCTTTTTTCCTTTGAAAATACATTTTATTCTTAAGATGTGCCTGTTTTTTGGCACAGGCAGAATCGAGAGCTGGATTGTCCTTTGTGTTCACGTTGTGCCTGTCCCTCACTCTGCTCTGTGACTAGCTGGACATCGAGGTGACAGGTGAAAGCATTTGCTGCCCCAGTTGCTTTCACAGCCAGCTGTATTGGCAAACCTGAGCTCTGGCCTTCAGTAGCTCAGTTCTCCCTAGGGATTTGTTACCCTTTTAGTTGTCTCTTTGACCTATTATATCTCTTACAGTCTCAGTTTTGGTATTTGCTATGGCTTTGGTCAGTGCATTATCTGAACCTCTCCGAAAGGTTTAATGCGCTTATCCTGTTGGAGGTGGAAAGCAATTATCCCTGTCCAAGGAAGCTGGCCCCGAGCGGGCAGTCGGGAGGAGATGTAAGCACTGTGATTCGCAGCACCTGACTGCTGCTGCGCCTGGTCGGTGATGGGCGGGTGGCTGTTCGCAGAGGTGCAGCAGCGTATTGCCCGCTGTGGACAGGGGTGCTGGGAGCTGCAGGCTGCCCTGGGCTGTGTGTATGAGCACGGCCTTCCTGCTTCTGCTTTGCCAGAAGGGCTGAAGATGTTTTGGGCCAGAATAATCGCCATGGGAACATTCAGTGCGTGCTTGTTTCACCGGGGGTGGTGTTGGTGGGAAAACACCCTCCTTATCTCCCCCTCTTCCCTGGTATTTGAGTTGTGCAGCAGGTATGTTAGGAGGACTCTGACCAAGTAGATCTGCTCAGGTGACCACTGGCTGGAAGGATGACAGGTGCCTCTTGGAGAAGGTGATACAGCGTGTACTATGACAGCAGATCTGGGAATACCCCTGTGAGCTGATCTGGCATCCCTGAGGAAGATTCCTGCCCCTTGTCTTCCCTCTGGCAAGCTCCTGAGCATCAGTTCAGCAAACTGTGCCTTGGGGGTGTGCGGGGAGAACAAACAGTACCCTGCAGAAGCTGAGAGCTCCTAGGTTTAGGTGGTTGTGTAGCAGGTATTGAACCTGTAGGAGAGAGGATAGAACCCTGGGCTTGCAGGCTTTCATGTCAGTTTGGTGCAGGGGGCAGTATTGAAGTGTTTTGCCAAGGTGTTAACTACTGGGTTCTCTAACCTGGATCACTTCATGTTAGAAAGAGATCAGAACAACCGGACTGAACTTTGTAATTCCCAAAGGGGATAGAGGAACACCTGAGAGGAAACTGATTATTCAGCATCAGTAATGAGCATTTCTTGATGCTTCTGAGTGGACTTGTGGATCACTTCTTAAACTGTTTTGCATGTCCCAAAACAGTGAAACTGCTTGGAGAAATTATCTGCATACTTGCTTTTGCAAGATAATTTCTAAAAAAAACCCCAGTCATTTTGGCTTATCCATCTTTGCTTTACTAATACTCACAAGCAATTTCTTACTAAAATGTGTTGACAATGTGCTGTTCCCACTAGCAACCTCCACCCTCTTCCCTCTACAGAAATAGAAGGGATAAACTGTCAACCCCCCTGAAAAGCCAATAGATCATTTAACATTTTTTTTTTCTCCCAAATGCTTGCTAAGCATTATGTCAGTTCCTTTTATTTTCTACTTGAATTAATTCAGTGGCAGCAGAGTAGTCATTATTGTCGACCGGAAGGCTTTATTGGTGGTGGACAGTGAGGCCCTGCAGGTCCACTGGTAGTGAAAGCTGACAGCCTTGACAGGTCTGGATGTATCTGTGCCAAGTTTCTTCAGTTTGGTTATATGCATTACAGAATTTGATCTCCATGTCATTTAGGTCACCTTTTAGGAACAGAGACCGTAGAGACCGTATTGCTTTTAGTTGTTAATTTAGGGAAAAATGTGAGATTTCATCTCAGCCCTGCTAGCAGGTGTTTTGATTGCACTGAGAAACTGTTGAGATGCTAACACTGGGCTTGACTTTGTGTGTGCTTAATAAGGTGCTAGCTTTAAGCTGGGTCTTGAAGCAACTGCCTCCTTCAGTGGGTTGCAGATGCCTTGACAGTGGTTGAAGGCCCTGATCTGTAGGACAGCACTGGTATTTTTTTCTCCATTAAGGCTGGTTGTCAGGTTGCAGGTGCTGGTTGTGTGTTGCATTCAGCGGAGGCTTCTTTTTCTTTCTTAGTGGTAAAGTGATACTTGCCCAGATGGTTACCCAAAAAATCAATGCTGCAGCCAGCTCAGAAATCTGCTGTTGTGTTGGTACAGTGTTGTTCCCAGTAAATTTTGAGTGAGAATGGAAGCATTTTCCTGGCTTTCTTCACAGTGAATAAACCCTTTCCAGTTAAATGGTGATTTTGGTGTGAATGGGAGTGTTTACTATTAAACAAAAGCAAACCATACTGGAGTTATTGCGTTTCCAGGCACTTTGGTGTCAAGCTAATCCAACCACTTCTGCCTTCAAGTGATGTATGGCAGGAGGAACAAATGACTGCCTCTTGTTTTGACTGGAAATCTTTGTAAGGAAAAAATTGGCAGTTTTCTGGTTGTTTCAGTGGGCCTGGTTATCGAAGTGAGCTTTGGGTCTCACTCCCTGGTGCTGCAGCTTGTTCTGTGCCTGTAGGGAAAAAATACAGCCAACCTGAAGAACTTTGTCAAAGGGCAATATCATTCCCTTGTAAACAGTGTGTTCAAGCAAATTACAGATGTAATGCAGAAATTACTGGATAAAATTCTCTAGTTGATGTTATGATTGCAGTTGTCCATCTGGCCTTAAAAACCTATGAATCTGTGATGCAGATTCAAGCCTTTTGGCTCTTGCTATAAATGGGAATCATGATAACTTGGATCAGAATGAAGCCAACATAATAAAATATAAATCTGCAGTTAATATTAGTTTTCAAGTTCATTAAGTAGTGTATACTTTCCTCCTTGAGTGGGCTATAAATAATAGGTTCTGCTACAGTTTGCACTCTGATGTAACTTGTTTCCACTGATGGAAATATTTCAAAGATTCTTGCCTCTGTGTGTTTTGTCCCTACTCAGTGTGGCTAATTAATTCAAGGCATCTGCTCCCTGATGACCTTGATTTCTTTCAAGAGTTTGGGTTTTTTTAATTTGTTTTTGCTTTCTTGAGTTATTTTTGACTGTCACTTGTTGAAGTACCGTGGATATATACTTCTTAGAGAAACACTTGGCACAACATGGAAAACAGCTGGAAAATGAATGGCAACAATACTGCAATAAAACCAGTGAAGATTTATGAAGCAGGAAAACTTTGACTCATGATGATGAAGATTCCTCTGCAGTCCATGTGTCTTGGTAGTGCTGTGACCCCTGGAAGTGCTGGAGGAAGGATGGGGATGTACGCATTGCAAGGAGAAACCATTAATGATGATGTCTTGGCAGCTATGTCCCCTCCTTTGGGTAGAGGGGAAGAGGAGAGTAAAGGTGGTGGAAAGTCTGGGATGCTATTCAGGAGACCTTCTGCTGAAGTGCAGAGTGCTGCTGTCACATCTTGTCCTGCACCTTGACCCCCGTGCAGCAGAGCGTTTCACCTCGTGCTTAAATTGTCAGTGTGTGAGTGTTCCTGTGAGAGGTTTCTCACAAGTTCTTTAAATGTAGTTTTTCCCACAAGGTGTGAGTGTTGGGTCAGAGCTGGGGCTACCTTGACCACCCACAAAAAGGCTGGAGCTACATCATGTCCTGCAGAGTGTGTGCAAAGAGGGCCAGGAGCTGCAGGAGGAGCGTGGAGGAAGATGCAGGAGCATGACTGCACTTTCTTTCATAAAGGACTTCAGCTTCAGGCTACCCAAAATAGCATTCAGATTCCTGTTCAATTTGTAGCAAGTTTATTGAACCAGAGTTTTCCTTCAGTTGTTAAAAAACAAAACATTTTTGTTTAAGTGTTGTTGTTTAGAAATGTGCTGCTTTAGAAATCATGTGATGTTTTGAAATATTTATGCAGGCTATAAGAGGGTCTCTGTACTTCTGTTTGTTTTGTGATGGAAGAACACCCTATGGTTTCGTAGGGTCAAAGAGGATTTTCTTTCCCTTCTCATTTAGGTATATTTCAATGAAGTTAAAAAAAAAAGAGAGATTCTTACAGCTTTACAGCTTCATGATATAAATTCCATTAGCTTTTGCTATCCTGACCATTTTGCCTGTTCTAGAGCTCCTAGTTAGGGTATACTTTGGTAGAGGATGCCCTGTGGTAAACCTCAGCTTGCAAATGGTGCTGCTGAAGAGCAGGATTACTCTAGTGTATGATTTATTGGAAATCAGCTCAAAGACCACGGCAGCTCAGAAGAGTTTAGTTTTTGTATGCCTACAGAGACTTTGCCCTGGTGTAAGCAATGAAGGATTTTCTGGAGGATATTTAGATACTGAAATGGCAGGGGGATGTATAGCTGGTAAGATCAGAAGCACTCAGTGTTCTAGACTGTTGGTAGAATATTTTTGGTTTTAATTTGGTTTTTTTTCCCATTTGAAATTGGAGTGAAGAAAAAAGATGCTCCAGATGATCCTGCTCCAGCCCAGAGCCAGAGGAGCCATCTCACTTCAGTGGTGTGATCAAAACAATCCATGAATCCATGGCTTCTGCTGTGGGCATTGTACCATCATGACAGGCCTCTCCTGCTTTCTCCTGGGCAAGCTACTGCTGCCACATGTTTTAGGTGGCTGTGCCAGGTGGGGAGCTCTGCTGTGCTGTGGAGTGTTGGTTTAGGTCAGTGTTGAATGCCATCAGCCCTGGTGTATTTCATGTGCTTCCTCCCAGCCATGGTCCCTGTGTAGCCATGATGAAGCTGCTAAGTGGCAGTTGCATGAACATGACAAGGAAATTTGAGTAAAAAGCTAAATCCAGGCTCCCTGATAGAGATTCCCAAGTGAGAAACCACTATTAATTCACCAGCTAGAGTTCAGGGCAAAGGTTTAGATCATGTCTGTTTTTACTCTAACTTGATAGCTCACCTGTAGTAACCAGCTTGCCTGAGAACAAGAGTGTATGCAAACTCTCCAGGCTATTATTCTGCATTAAAAAAAAAAGAAAAAAAAAAAAAAAAGGGCTGTGGTATGACTTTAGACTTAATCATCATTTATCCTACCCTGAAGGCATGGAAGTTAATGATGATATAGATCTGTGTGGTTTTGTGTTCCCCTTGACTGAGCATTAGAAATAATTAGGGCTTGTGGGATGGATGCACTGATGGTGGAGATGAGCAAAAAATATTATATATTATCTTCCAAGTTTGCTGGCAAAGATACAGGTGCTAAGTGTGTGCTTATGGGGTCTGAGGTTTCTTGCTTGTTTGAGATAAAGCTAGCTGGTGCTGAGGAGAAAGGAAGTGGGAATAAATGAGTTCTGTTATTTTGGGCCTTTTACGATTATGGGCCAAGCAGAGTTGCTAGTAATTTCTGAGGAGATTTTTTTTTGGCGGGGTTAGCTCTGCAGTATCCCAAGTGCTCCTGAGTACAGCTCTGGGTCGTGCCCATGGAGTAGGCGGTGTTGGGGCGAGTCCAGGAGTCACGAGCTACACAGGGGCTGGCACTAGACCTTTTGAAGTATGGAAGCCTTGCACACATAGCTGGACGTGTTCCTGAATAACCTCCTTTGGTGTCCTGAGTGTTTGGATTACTTGGTTATTAAACAGCCACAGCCAAATACACACAGTCATCACAGGTTGAATAGGGAAGAACTGGTTCTGTGCTCTGAAGACGACCTCTGGTCTCTTTCTGTGTCTTGCTGTGGGTCAAACGAAACACAATTTCAGATTTTTTTATTCAGGTGCAAAAAAGCTTTGTCTCTTTTTGAGCAGCTACATGGTGAATTTGGAAGCATTTGTTTGGAATGGTGGCAGCCCTTCTATAAAAGTCTCTGATGAAATGTTTTCCGCTGTTCCAGGTATCTGTTTTACCTGCTGCTTGCCCACCGATTCTTCCCCAGCCTGGCCAGTTTGCATTTTTTTGATAAATACCTTTTCGGTAAAAACAATGTTCCTGCCAGGCTGGAAGGTGGTGGGAAGAGAGGTGGTGCTGAGCCTGTCTGGGCTCGTGTGGTGGGACTGTGTTCCAGTGACCTCTCTGGCAGTGCAGGTCCAGAAGGCTGCCTGAGAGCATCCCCAAAGTGTTGGTAGCACCACTGCCATAGGGAACTCCTGCAGCTGGGCTGTTGGAGGAGCCACCCCCCTTGGAATGGGGGATGCTGGGGCCCTGTTTTGAGGCTGCAGTGGGGTGGGGTAGTGACCTGGAAATGATGCAAGCAAAGGACAGACACACTGGAAGTGACTGGGGAGGGTGCTGATGGGGAGGATGCAGACACCTTGTACCTAGATGGAGCAAGCAATAATTTGTGTTTATATACTAGGATTTCGGGGCTTCTCAAAGCAAAACATCTTTGTCCTTGGAGGTGGTTTAGCTTACTGGCTAAATATATTCATCAGAGCAGATCGATGCAGTGCAGTGTTTCAGATGATACACTGTGAAAGCAGCCCCGAGCAGATGCTTATGGGGCAGTCTATGTCTGCTGTGCCTTACAGCCCCTCAGAGCTGTCTGAGCTGTGCTGGGAGCCCCTCTGGTCTCCACAGCAGCCCACACACAGGGACAGCTTCCAGTCACTTGTCACTTTTGCCTTACTGGCACATGAGTTTTGAGTTACTGCATGGTGCCTGTCAAAAGGTGTATTCCATCCTATTTATTTTGCTCTATGCAGAATGCGAGAGGATATGAGAGGAATTGAGTCTTTTCTAGCTGGAGATTTAGTATTCATCTCTGCTAGCTGACTCACTAGTCAGAAAATTCCCACTGACTTGACTTAAGAGTTGAATGGGCTGTATTATCTTTTCACATGCAGAAAATTATTTTGAATTTGAAGTTAATAACAGCAATTTAAAAATTGTCATTGATAGAAAGATAATACAATATTTAGTTGTATCATGTTCTTTTTATGATCTGATGTTCGAATAAAGCACTTTTTCTGCTTTTTCCTTAATTAGCATGTCATGAAGAAGCTTGTGACATCAAACACAGCATCTAAATTACATTCATTAGTAGCATCTCCAGGACAAGTTTTAATTAAGTTGTACAATGTAGATCAATACTTGTTTTGCATCCATTGCAACTTAACGACAGGAATATACTGTTCTGCACAGTTTAATTACAGTGATTGTAATAGAAGGAATTTGAGTAAACCTGCCATTTTAGCAACTTCACTGTTATGTCTTGCTTTTAAAAATAGTATATAGTTATAATGTGGGACATGTTATTTATGTGTGTCTTATTTTGAAGAATATTTTAGGGTCATTCTTTTTATCCCAAGAAAATGCAGTGTAGTTTGGGAGAACTTGGATGACAGTGCTTGGCTCCAGCTGGAGCAGGAGAAATTAATGACCATTTTACCTGAAGACTTCTTAAGGGGAAAGACTGGGCATAACTGGGTGACATATCTTGTGGTAGGTGATAGCAATACTTTTATTTGGCATGGACTCTGGGGTGGAAAGCCACCTAATTGTATGTTTACTTACTGTGAATATAGTTCAGTGTAGTCTCTGAGTATTGCTTCCAGCACATGTCCTGTAGTTTGGTAGCACTGACAGCTTCCAACTGTTTCCTGTTTTGGCAGGAGAAAGCAATCCAGAAATGAAAACCCCGAGCCACCAAATATGTTTTGCTCAACATCACAAAAAAAAAATTGACCAGGCAGAACATGTATGCGTTGTGATAGTGCATTAATACTTGCATACATTGTGAAAATATCTGGATGGACAAATCACTTCTAATATAAGTGTTTGCCAGATCTGAGAACTCTGTGTTGTATTTTTTGTGTTTTGGCCTGGTTTTGTGTACAAGGGACTACAGTAGTCACCCTTCAGTGTGGTACAGTGATAAAGACCAAATTGATTTAGAGAACTTTGATTTTGTCCAAACTAAATCAGTTGTTTAGTCTTCGTTTGTTTTAAAATATTTCTTAATATTTTAAAGGAGCATGCTTTGCAGTCTAGTGTACTTCTGGATTTTTTTAGTGTGCCTCTATAAATGGTGTAACCCTGAGGGTTAGTTATGGTACCTGCCTTCTTCAAACTTGTGCTTGCAACCTGTTTGTTTCTCTTCTGTAGCAATCTCTAAGTACCTCCATCCTTGCAATTCTAAAGGAAAGAGCACAGAGCCTCCTCACCTTTTTGTGATGTTTTGATGTTCTTTTCAAGAACATCAAGATTGTTCTTGATCATCATCAAAGCTTGGTCTAGATCATCATGTGCTAGGAAGTATTGAAAGTCCAATTGCCAAAACTTCCAGTGGGATTTTTAAAAAATACACATGGTGGAGGTAGGAATTGAAGACCCAGGGAAATCACTTCCTTTTCAGGAAGGACAGAGTACAAAAAGTGAGGTATTATGCAGACAAATACACTGAGAGAAGTGAGTGTTGTAATCTGATGAAGAGGAAACGTGCTATTAAGGTAGACGAAAGTTGCTCCTAGGTTGAGATTTTGGATGACTATTGATGATTCAGAGACAAGCTTCTGACTTGGAGGTTTAAAGTCCTGGGTGCAGGAGGTGAAAGCTCAGCACCAGAAGCTGCTGCAGTTTTTCTTAGCTGAGTTCAGTTTGTGTAGATTTAGTCACTTCTTACTTTTTACCCAGCATTTCAGGTAGCAAGAGAGGAAAAAATTGTTACAAGCTTGGGAATAGTTCTTTTGCTGTGTACTGTAAATTGTTGGTTACTTGTGTGACTTAACAAAACTGCTCATGAATTTTTGTGTGTAGAAGAAAAAAGATCCCATGCATAGCTTATAATGAAGAGGTCAAAGACTTGGAGAAAAATGTAGAGGAGGAAGAAAATAACAGATTCCTGAGGAGAGTAATACTTGCACATATAATATTTCAGAAATTGAATTTTTGTTTTGTTCTTGTCCTAAGGGCCTGATTACGCCAAAAATACATGCCACCTTAGAAGAAATGTGTGTATAAACGTGCATAGATGTTTGTGAGTGTGTATATATATATACATACATCTATATACTGTATGTCTTATGTATACACATGAACACACAGTGTGCATGATGTACTTGTTCCCCCCAAAAGATCAGGTCCTAAGAATGTGAAGGATCTGGATTTTACAAAAGTTCAGTGCATTTGCAGCTTGGTTTCTTTGGCACATCTCAAAGGAATAAGCTAATGCATACACAGAATTGTTTTCATTGTATGACCTCATTGTTAGAGGAGCTATTGCATTGTTATTCTGCTTTACAGAAATCCAACTTCCTCAGTTAATTACAAACAATCTGTTTACCAGAGCCACCCATACCTTGAAATACCTGCTGAAGTTTGTAATCTGTCCATCTTCTTTAACAGTTTTTTTTCTTTTATTTTCAGTGAATTTACTGGACTCACGTACAGTAATGGGGGATCTAGGATGGATAGCCTACCCAAAAAATGGGGTAAGTCTCTGTTGTTGTTTGCTTCCTCTCTCACAGATTATACTAATCGTTTCCATTCGGAAAGTAGACTACTGGGTTTAAAAACTCTCTGGAGGGATTTGTCGGCAATGGAGGGAAAAAAATAAAACAACAAGCTGTGACTGAAGAAATGGAGCTGTGTGGCTAGGGGATTGATTTATTTATGCAGCAGAGCCAGCCACAAGTATTAAAAAAATAATAATGAGTCAGCCTCCTCACTCCTCCCCCCTCACCAAGAAAATCCATGAGGTTATTTAAATTTCTCTTAAATGATAAATTCTTGGTTTTTTCCTTGAGCCTTTGCGGTAAGTGTGGAACACAGTTTTTTGGAAGTTAGCTTCTGAAAAGCAAGGTCTGGAACATGGCTGTTAGCTTTAAATGAAGAAGGCTGTTCACAAATACATCTTAGATTCATGATAAAGTTCTGGGACCTGATAACAGTGAAGCAGGAGCTGGGTTCTAAGCACCTTGAGGAGCCTTTGTCCCTTACGATATGAAGAACTGTTCAGCCTCAGGAAGGGACAACTGAAACAACAATGTCTGTAAGTGAGGGGAGGGTGCCCAAAGGATGGAGCCAGGCTCTGCTCAGTGGTGCCAAGCAGTAGGACAAAAGGCAATGGGCAGAACCTGAGGCACTGGAAGCTCCACCTGAACATGAGGAAAAACTGGTTTTTTGTGTGGGTGACCATGGTTTATTGTGTGCGTAACAGGTTGCCCAGAGAGGTGTGGTGGAGTCTCCCTCACTGAAGATATTAAAGAACCCTCTGAACACAATCCTGTGCCATGTGCTTCAGGATGACCCTGCTTGAGTAGGGAGGTTGGACCAGATGAGCCCTCTGTGGTCCCTTCCAGCCCGACCCATTCTGTGATTCTGCAGCTGAAAGAACCTGGCCTCCTAATTTGATACTTGAAATAAGTGGTGGAATTTAGATGCATTAATACCCTCCAGTGTGTCGTCTTGACCTGACTACATCATGTGAGCAGTCTTGGCTGTGATTTTTGGTCTTTGGTTTGGGGTATCCGTGATGGCTGTATGGTGACAGAGCTGTGGTGCAGTCTTGAAAGGTTGAATTCTGCATCATGCTGAGTATTCCTGTCAGTTCCTGAAAGCCATGAGCACTGTGTGAGGTGAGAAAGCATCCTAACTTAGAAATGCTGCATGACTGAGCCCTCCAACAGAGCAAGCCTCAGGAATGTGTTATTCCAGAGTTTTAGTCACCAGATGAAACAGACTGCATAATTGTCTTGGACTCCAGTTGGACTGTTATAAAGATGGTGGCAGTGTTTATATAAAATTCAGCCAACCCTGGAAAAAAAAAATATATTAGTGAATTAAAGTCTGGCTTCCTGTATATTCTGCATGGATGAAAGGTTATAGAAATGGCAGTCTCACTCGGAAGAGCTGCATGTTTACAGGCACTGGTTACAGCAGGGATGCGAAAGCAGCACAGGGATCTGATTTTATTTTCAGTTCGGTCCAAGATCTAATCCTGTTATAGTTAGTCTATAACCTTTTTTTTTAATCTATTGATTTAAAGCTGAGGACAAAGCTTACTCCGCTTGCTTGTGTGGGCATCAGAATAACCAGTGCCAGATATGCTGGCAGAGCAATATTTGGTGCCATGGGGCACCATAAAGATCCCAATGTCCAATTTTTAAAGGAAGATTTTTTTTTTTTTTAATTTTTACTTTTTGAACATCTCCTGGTATTTTTCCTGTGGTATAAAGCACAGTTTTGATATATCCCAATGCCCTTAAGAAGCATATCAGTAGAAAAACAGATAGGGCTGAGAAGTTCAGAACACTTCTGAGTCTGTATGTGTATGGGTAAATCAAAAGCTAACTATCCCATACGTAAGATACAGTTGTATCTTTTCATTATTTAGGGAAACCTTTCTATATTTACAAGCTCAGTTTCCAAAGAGCACATGGAAGTACACTCATGAATGCCAAATTAAAGGTTACTGACTCAATAGGGAGATTTATTTTTTTTTCTTAATTAACTTCTACTTTTTATTTAAAGTGAATTAGGCAGTTGGTTTTCAAATTTCCAGAAATCTCTTCTTAATCTTCTTTGTTTTCATGGGACATCATAAAAATCCAGGAGGTTAGCTCAACTGTCTTTTTTTTTGACTAGTATATTTGCAGTATTTTATAAGCATTAAAAAAGGTCTTCCCAGAGTAGCTTCTCTAACTGCTATATCTGCTCTGCAATCAGCTACGCTACAGTTATATGCTCTTTGCTTAATTTTTTTGCAAAATCTACCTAATACAGATATTTAAAGTAACTCTCACTTCAGGATTTGAATTTGGAAAAGGAGGGAGCTTTAACTGACATCAGAGACAGGCATTCTCATGTGTTTTGAGGCATTCTCATACGAATTTTTTATCTCAGGATGTCCTCCTAGGCAAAATTTTCAGGGTCCCTGTAGCTGTCTGCACAGTCCCCCCATTTGCCCCACAGAAAGGCGCAAAAATGTCAGGATGTGTCACGCTCTGCAGCACCACAGTGTGTAGATACAAGCCATGTTCTGAAGCAAGCTTTTTGATGCCTGGTGTTTTATTATTGCTGTGAACAGTATCCTGTGGAGTGTAGTCACTTTTCAGTGGTGGTGCAGTTCCAACTGAAGATACGTTGGTACTCTTCCAGTGTTGCTGCTTCGCCACTTGATTTTTATTATGAATCTTAACAGAACTTAAATACTTCTCTTAGAACCGCAACTGCTAGAATTAGGAGACTGTACCGGGGCACAGCTGCTGGTAAAGAGAGCAAGTGTTTAGTCTCTGGCATTGTATGGGAGTGCTTGGGAGAAATTATCTTCGTATCACAAAGGTTTAGGCTGGTAGCTTTTGAAAACAGATGTCTGCATTTAAAACAAACAAACAAAACCCCTCAAAAGCCCCTCCCAAGACAATTGGGATAAGAGGTCCAGGCAAGCCAAATGAACTTGCTTTTGGTAGATCCTTTGTAGATATCGTTGTTTAAACTTCTGTTACAGCTGTGTGCCGTGTTAATTTTTGTGTATTTAATCTTTAAGACATTCCACGTTCCGGAAAGGTCCAGCTGCCCTTGTTTAGTCTCTTGTTCACCTCATTTTTGCTGAACACAATGGGAAAATGTGATCTAACTTGGGAAATGAAAGCAGCATTGTATGGGAAGGAGACTGACTCTCCAGCCTGTGAACAGATCAGGCTTAAAGGTAGACCTGTTTCACGCCTGTCATCTCAAATGAAGAAGCACTGCAGCTGCTTAAGTCCTCACAAGATGAGACCTTGATCCACTGCTAAACAATGTGTGCTGGCTCATCTTGTGAGCAGTGGGTTTTATGGGAAGGGAGAGGAGCACATCAATCAAGGGTGTCCTCTGAAGAGCTTTGTCTGGCTAGGCACTTACTTGGTACCGGTTTGTGTGGTGGCCATCATCCTTGCAGCCTGGTTGGCCTTCATATTCCCCATGCACATAGAAGGTAAGAAAAATCCCCCTCTTCCTTCACATGGAGTACTGAGGGATGAATAGAAATGAGATGACTGAAATATGCTATGGCCAAGTAGGGTTTTGAAACAATGCCTCCTGGTGTGAAGAACCAGCTGTTGATCAGGAGAAAGTGCCTCCTTATTTCTGCTGCTTTTCCCTGGCTTCCCTGTGTGGGTTCAGCAGCTTGCAGCAGTTGTGCAGTCAGCTCTTAGACCTGCAGTTTATATGTTAAAGCATGAGCAAAGTCCCTGTGAGGTTCTCATGGAGCTCAGAAAAGGGACTCTCTCCCTGCCAAAAGAGCATGGTCAGCATGGAAAATACTGCCCTTTTCACACTCAGGTTGGGAATTGATCCTGTTATTACATGCCAAAGGGACAGTATTCAACTTTTTTTTGCTGCTCATGTAAGTTTGTTTTAAGTTGAAGGAGGTTACTGTAATTACCAGAGGCTGTATCAGGAAAGTCTGGTCCCTCTTGCGTAGTAGGAAGCCCTCCAAGCATATGAACAAAACCAGCCAGGTTTTCTATTAAAGGCTTGTACAGCAGGTCTGCAAAATCTTTTACCTCTGGACTGGTTCCTGGGGCACTGCTTAGGATTGCCCAAACTGGGCACATCAGAGGTTTGTGTGTGCGTTGTATACAGCTGTGACTGTGGATAGCTCTGACCTGCAGAAACTGCGGGTACTTCTCTGTGCTAAACATACCTTTTTATCGTATGGAAGCTTGCAGAGGTAGGAGCAAGAGTAAGTGCTGTGACAGAAATAGTCGGGTGAGGTCAGGCAGTGTTTGTAGGCTGTATTGCCTCCTCTTCCTCCCTTGATCTGGCAGGAGGCTGTGTCATGCATTTCATCTCGCTGCAAACCCATAGCAGGGGCAGAAGCTTCACAGCACCCTGTAAACCTATGCTGTTCAGTTTTACGTGGTCTGGCCAAGTGAAAACCAAGTCACTTTTAACAATATCCAGATAATTGCAAAAGTTGCTGATTAGAATAAGATCTTTCTTTAGCTGGTTTGATTTATTCAGCAACTACATCTGATTTTTGTTTCAGTGGCTATTATAGGGCTGATTTACTTGTTTCAGACCCTCCCTCCACTCACTGTTACTTTAAAACTTCTTTCTTTAGAGATCAGAAGTACTCCTTTTCTGTCCAAATCAGTGCCACACACCTGCTTTGATTTTGTATAAAGGGATCTCTTCCATCTCCTCCACCTCCTCTTGATTTCCCTAAACTTCCTGTAGCACAGAACAGGAAAGTGTCTGTGGTCCTTGGGGTATTGGCTCTGTGCTGTGGCTCATCGCACAGCTCCGTGTGATGGCTTTTTTTATTTTAGGCTCAGACTGGAAAATAAACGTGTACTGAAGAACCTGGTCCTGTGGAGATGTTAATTTTCTGCAATGAATAAAGAATTGTGAGGGAGCTAGATGATTTCTTGCATGTGAACAGCAAGAGGGAAAGCAGTTGCCCCTCCTGGGGGCAATGGTTAGTAAGGGCAGATACTGAAAGTTGGGGGGTAAATTCAGCTAGGCTGATTCTACTAGTTGCTTCTCATTTATGTAGGATATTGGTGGGCTTGATTTTTTGTTCGGTTGGTTTGGGTGGTTTTTTGGTTTGGTTAGGGTTTTTTTTTTTCCCAAGCAGCATTTCTGGCTTATATTTTTTTGAAGACAGGTACCCTAGAGTGCCTCTTTAAAGTTAAAAATAACAGCAGTTTTAGATTACTCAGCATGATTTGGGAATAGATTCTTGTTTCTCTCTGTCAATCCTAGTTTAGATAGAGATTTAACACAGGAATCCTGAATTGGAGGCAGTGCTTGCCCTCAGGGATAGAAATAAAATAAAGGGGGAGGGACAGGGGGTAGTGAAAAGAGAAGGAGGATTCTTGGCACCGTTGAGCTGTGTCATGTAGTTATGATTATAATTGGCATTTTCAGGGCAATACTTTTGGCAGCCTGTGGTTTTTTTCCTGCAAATGCTGCTGCTTGTCTGTGACCAGTGTAGAAAAGGAATCAGAGGGATCTGCTCTGTGGTTTAACCCCAGCCAGCAGCTAAGCCCCACACAGCTGCTCGCTCATGCCCCTCTCCCCAGTGGGATGGGGGAGAGAATCAGAAGGGTAAAAGTGGGAAGACCCATGGGCTGAGATAAAGGCAATTTAATCAGTAAAGCAAAAGCCGCGCGCGCAAGCAAAGCAGAACAAGGAATGCCTTCCCCACTTCCCATGGGCCAGCAGGTGTTCAGTCATCTCCAGGAAAGCAGGGCTCCATCACGCATAACTGTTACTTGGGAACTCAAAACGCCATCACTCCAAACGTCCCTCCCTTCCCTCTGCTCCCCAGCTCTACATGCTCCATATGGTATGGAATATTCCTTGGGTCAGCTGGGATCAGCTGTCCCGGCTGTGTCCCCTCGTAACTCCTTGTGCACCCTCAGCCTTCTTGCTGGTGGGGTGGTGTGAAAGCCATGAAAGGCCTTGACTCTGTGTAACCTCAGTAAGGAAAACATCCCTGAATTACCAACACTGTTTCCAGCACAAATCCAAAACATAGCTCATACCGCCTACTACAAAGAAAATTAACTCTATCCCAGCCAAAACCAACACATATGCTAATGTGAATGCAATGAATACATTAGCAGGAAGCATGATGGAAATAAGTAATACTGAGTAGCTGAAAAAATGTTAATGGCACCCTAAAAGCCTGCAATTTGGCTGCTTTGTTTATATGGAAACATTTTTGTACATGCATATTGTTTCTTAGTAAACAATACTGCATGTCTAAGGGTTTGAAGTAAACTGAGTAATCAAAACCCAAGCAGCAGTACTTAAAGTGTCCTGACATATACAGAATAAAGGAATTTTACATGAACAATGCATGGGATGATGCTGAGCTCAGGAGTTGAAACATATGGGGTTTTTTCCCCATTAGGATCTATTAAGGTAATATGCAGTATCTATATATATGTAAACTTGTGTCCTCTGTGACCCTCTTTCTGGTTCTTCACGTCCATGGTAATTTTTACTCATCCCATGGGGCCGTGCTGATGGGTTTTCTTTTGGTTGTGCTGCCTGCTTAGTGTGCCAGAGTCATGTGTGCTTCTAATTTCAACAAAAGAGCTTGAGCTTTGGGTCTGAAAAGACACCAGAGGTTAATAATGCAGTTGTATGAGATCCTTCTGGTAATTAACTAAACTGTGTTTTAAAGCAGAGCTGACTTCATGTTTCCAACTCTGAAGGCCCCAGAGTGAGAATGAAGATGCTGGAGTTAAAGGGAGTAGGGCACTGCCATGAGAGGTGAATTTGGCCAGCAGATTCCTGTTAAAATTAGTGGATTTCCCTGCTGAGTTTGGTGGCCCTGCCAGTGCTCATAGAGCTGCATTTGCTTCTCAAAGCTTAATTATACCAATCAGAATCTAAGGAGATCAGTTTTGCAATGGGGAGATGCATCTTGTGTGAGAAGGCTGATGGAGTTGGGTGTAGCACAGAGTATTGGACTGGCCCACAGCCACCTGAGAGGAAAGGAATAACCTTTCATCCAGGTTTGCAATGGGTAGGACAAGAGACGCAGAATTTGTTTCATCTAAACTGGTTCAGGGAAAATTTGATGGAATGTGCCTTCTGCTGGTTCATCTGTGGGGCAGATGTGGGATTTATGTCACAGGAGGTTTCTGACAGCAGGTTGGACCATCATCTCTGCCATGCTGGTCAAGCAGAGTTCGTCTCTTCTGGAGGAACAAACCAGGTGATCTGTTCTAACCTGTTGCAGCCCTAAGTCTGAAGCCCTTCTGTCTGAAAGCTTGTCCTGACTCTGTCTCGGGTGAGATCTGTTTCTGTTTCCCTCTGAAATTTGGTGTGGGGTTATTTGTTTTCTTTTTTTCATTGGTTTTTTTCTGCCTTTTTTTTTTCTTTGGTTGGTTGGTTTTTGGGTTTGTTTGGTTTGGTGTTTTTGTTTTTAATCTTGGCCTGACTAAAAACAAATTACTGTTACTCATTGAGCAACCTGCATTGAAGATCCACTCTTGATACCCGCAATGTATTAGCTGCGCTGTGTATCTGCTTTTAAACCAGAGTACCCTATGCTAGACAAGAGTTCTCATTGTATGGCCTTGCCATTTATTCATGTCCTTTCTCATATCTCTCTTCCTATCTGAAGTTTAATCTTTTCACTCCAGACTGCTCTTGTTGTCCTGTCCTCTCAGCTGGCTGCCCTTTGGTTTGTGTGCTGTTGACATAAATCAGCATTTATTTGGGAGCAGCATCTGGCGAGGTGTAGGTCTTATTAAAGGAGATCTAGAATGCCTAGAGTACTCTAAGGTACTGTAAAATAAATTAATACTAGTGAGATTAAGAATAAAGCAAATCTTTATCTTGGCTAGAACTGTATTACTGGAATAATATATTCTACCACAAGAAAAAATAAAGGTCGATCCTTCAGTATCTCATTTTGTAAATATTGTTGTCAGCATTAGATTCCTCCACACAGGCTCATTGGGCAAACAATAATCTCCTTTCATGCTAAAATGTCTTTTTTTTTCTCTAGTGTCTAGGAATTACATTGGGGGATAAAAGAGCTTTGAAGAGCTTTATCTTCTAAAACCATTGTTTTCTTTGTTACTTTTGTGCCGATTTCAGAAATACTGGTATCCAGCAGTTAGTAACCATACAATTAAAATGTATTAATGTAGTGCTGTCATGGAAAATTTGAAACTATAAAGAATAAAATATTACCATTACAGAATGCATATGCAACAGCCCAGTGTTTATAAAACATGCATTAGGATTTTATAGCTTATGTTTATGAATTTTTGAAGTATATTTCTTACTGCTTCATGTGCTAAATATATGTATCAGTGGGTTACTTATCACTTAATTGCATAATCCTTTTATAAGACTTCAAATGCACTGGCCCCATTTGACAGCATATATTTTTACTCAGGTTAATGGCTTTTTTTTGGTAACTAAATTCAAGAATGCAGTCCTATTTGGTTTGTTTTATTTTGTTGGGTTTTTTTTAATGTTACTCAGGAAAGCTAGCTCAAAAAACACATGAAAAAAAGAATGCTAGCTTCAGAAAGGTAAGCACATGGTAGGTGTGTCCAGAAGGAGAACATTTTAAATGCAAAATTCCTGAAAATAGCGTTAAGATGGAAGCTGCTGTTTTGTCTACACGGCAAGCAGTTGCCTTGTGTGTACACAGCGAATGAAGACAATAAAAATTAGAGGGCTTATCTGAAGACCCTTCACCTAGGTTGAAACCTGAAAGGAGAGGTTTCTGATTGACTGTTGTTTACTGCAAAGTCCTGATGCGTGGTTATTCTGCTATTAAGAAACAGTTCAGCAGCTGAACGTCTAGGATTGTTAGAACAAACTTTCATCTATTTTTCAAGTTACTAATGAGAATCATTCAGGATTTGGTTGTCCTCATCAGAAAACCAGGGTGTTTTTCAGTTGCTGAAGGTTATATGCACATGGGAAAGGGGAAGGTGGGACTGGGTTCTTGGCTATTGAAAGAAAATGCCAGTGTTTTATTTGGAAGCTCTTCTTGTCCCAATATATTTTGGGTTGATAGTCTTAATTTACCTTTAGGCATCTTCATTTTGAGGGGAAAAGCATGCTGAACTATATGATTTTGTGTATGTGACTAAGACAGTAGCCATGAAGTCTGTTGGTTTCATATTGAAAATACGGTAGTAAAACAGATTGGAGGTTAAGTATGAGCAGTACACATGGATGCAAATCCATGCTTTGGAGGCTTTTGTGTTAACTCTGCTCCAAAGAAAAGTGGTAGCTGCTCTCACCAGCCTTTAGGCTCTTCAACATGAGTGATGAAGCACTGTTGAGGAGAACGTGGGTGACACCCAGCTATCAGTCATCTCTGCGATACCACTGTGATACTGTATGCTGGCAGGCCACTGTGACTGATTGTCTGTACCCCATGGGATGAACAGTGAGTAGAAAAGAACTGCAGAACATGGTTTGGCTGCTGCTTCCTCTGCCAGGACAGAGGATTTGGGGGTGAAAAAAAAACCCTACCCAAATTGTCTCAAAAAAAAAATAAAGACTGTGCCATCCTGAGGGGAGTTGGGAGTGTTTAGGGTAGAGAGCAATTATTTTTTTCCATGTGTAATGGGACATCACTGATTCTTAATTCTATTTCAAGATGATTTGCTGAAGACACAGCTGTGATGTAGTAGTGATTTATAGTTAGGAGTGAATGACAACTTGAATGTTAGTTTGATCCTCCCCTACCCCTGTACTATCTTAGTGGTCTTAGAAAGGAATAATCCATGGACGAGTTGGCAGTTAGCTGCAGGGAGGAGGCAGGATTGGGCCTCGGGGTTGGTAAGGATGCAAGCTCCCCTGAAAAGAGTGGGGAGTGTGGATCAGCATGGTATGATGGAGGAGGAGGAGGAGATGAAACTGCCTGCTGAGCTGGGCATCCCTGAGACAGCTCAAAGAAGGGTGGTGATGGCAAGGAGTAGAGATTGCTGGTGGCTTTCTAAAGCCTGGATCTGTCACATCAGGCTGAAACACCCACAGAGTCCTTTATTTGCTTCCTTTTGCCACTTTCCAGGAAGGGAAGTATTATTAGATACTTGGTTCTTGCCAAAATGCATTGATAAGCATTTAGTTTATGTATTCTTATTTATTTCTCTTTGTGATCATTACTCAAGCAAGTGCCAGGCCACTCCTTTGATTATATTTAATTCTTGACTTAACAAAATGAAGAGTTTAAAACATCAAATTCAAAAAAAAAAAAAAAAAAAAGCAGATGTATTTAAATTGTTAGAGAAGTTCTCCATTACTAAAGCCTGGATCCTACTGATTTCCATGTATATGAACTACCTGTATATTGAGACATAGAGTGTCCTGTAGATCTTTTACTGGTGCTGCAAGATAAACCAGAATCATGTAAAGATGTGTTTTCTGTGGGTAATTGCCCTCCCTGGGATGCTTTCTTGCAAAGATCAGAACTTCTGGCTCTGCAGTGGGGGGAGGACTGAACTTTTACACTGCAGAAATTCACATTTGACTTCAGCAAAAGTATTTTGGGACAAGTGACCTGACCCTTGCTTTCAAAGGTCTTCCTGTAACCCCAGTAATTCTTCCCATAATATTGACAGTATTGAGTGTGGTACAGAAGATGCAGTTATCAGGAGAAGATGGCACTGGGTATTTCTTGCTATGATTTGAGGTATCATTATCGTTTAATCCATTTTCAGTTTTGTCCCGGTTGTGAGAAAGAGCTGCTTGGTGTTCCTCTTGTGGAAGTCAGCCTCTCCCCTTCCTTGCTTAGGCTGTGAGCTAGACCAAGAACTGGTTAGTTAGGGCAGGGTGGGAGAGGAGGTGATGACAGGACTTCTTAAAGTATTTATTTATTGAAAGTGCTCTTTAGAATTAATTGATTTTTTTTTTTTTAAGGTATTTGCCACTCCTTCTGGGATGATAACCCCAAAACCTAATTGTACTCAACAGCTGCCAAGTGGTGGGGGGGAAGTTGCTTGTTTCTGAAAAGGAGGATTTAAGAGGGTTTTTTTTTTTCCTCCAGCTATTTAGAAAAACTAGCACCTTCCATCTGTGTTGGCAGCCTTTTTCATTGGGACCTCATATTGTAATTTGGGGGGGGAGGGAGGAGGGGACAAGGGCAGGGGGATTGTTTCAGCATATTCAGCCTGCAGACTCCAGGTACAGCACTGATGTGATTCTCCTGGTATCCTGCTGGAGCCTGGAGGTCCTTCTTAAAGTTTGTCACCTAAAGTTGAGGGTCGTCAAAACAACTTGTGCTCTGTATGATGTCTGCTCAGCGTGGCTTGCTCCCAGTTCAGTCAACAGTAAAGGACAGCATAAATGTGACCTTTGGTCTTCTGTTCAGAAGCCTTGGGGGTATTGAGGTTTGTTTTATTTTAGCTTTATTTGCTTCCAAAATTGGAAGATACACTCTTGAGAGCTTTGCCTTGGTTTCAAACCTCCAGACTGGGAGGCTGTTGGGGCTCCTTGCGAGACATAATTTTAAGTGGTTAGAACCATAGGGCATGTACTGACTTTTTTAGTTGATTGCAGTGCAAATGTAAAGTCAGCCCATAAATTGTAGCCAGTGTTGTGATTACAAATCATTACAATAATGCGGGCTTATTCAGTTTGTCACAAATCGTTCTCGACTACACAATTAAAGTCATAACCACAAGAATAATCCTGTAAGATAAAGTTACTTCATTACACAATCTCTGTCTGGTTTACTGTTCGCTTTATTTTGATGACAGATTGAATAACTGAACATTTCTGTGTAGTTAAATGGCAACACGTATACTTTTAATATCTCTGCCAATTCTGGAGTTAATTTTGCATTCTTAAAATTACTGATATCAATTAATATAGTAATTGGGCAAAGCCTTGATTTTCACTCTAGTGATGAGAAGATCAACTTTAAAATGATGAAGTTTTAGAAAAGAATTACTAGTTATGTCCATCACTAGAGCTGTCTTGTCACATGGTCAGGAAATAGATGAGTTGTGATACTGGTACATTGTTGGGTAGGTGACTGGACAGAGGTTGGTGCTTTCTTGCAAAAGCAGTGACTGCTGTCACTCTGCAGAATTATAGTGAGGCAGAGGATAGCTGCTGAACACGGACAAAATGAATTGTTCTCTTGTGAATGGATTTCAGACCAAATCAAATCTTCTGGTACAGCTTCAGATACCCATCTCGTTTCTTGTGTGGTACTTGTCTCTTCCTGGCATTGGATGTCCTGATGCTTCCAGTGTGTAGGAAACTCCAGTGGTCTAAGGAGCGACTTGTGCATGTCAGCCAGAGCCCAGTGACTCAGTGTGTCAGAGTAATTCTGATAAATACCCAGACTGAGATAATCAAAACCCGTCCAGGGATTTGGTTGTTGTCCTACTTATTAATTTTAATGATAATTGAATATCCGTGCCTATTACTCAGGTTGTAAGCTCAGCTCCCCAAGCCCTGTATATTCAATTTCAAAACACTGCTTCTTCAGAGTCTGGTATATTTAACTTGGAGGGGTGGTCTCGATGTGGACAGACAGTACAGATAGGCAGGAGCTACTGTGTCCTTTGGAGTCACAGTAAGTAAGTCTGGCAGAGCCTGTTTCTCAGAGCTGTATAAGTGTATTGACCTGGCAAATGTCTTTAGCCCCCAGGGGATTTGGTTATGATGCTGCCTGTGTAATATTTGTAAAAGGCTTTTGCTGTGAAGGTGTTGAAGAGAAAGCAGGGAATCTTAAGCAGCCCTTGCTCAGTGTTTGCAGAGCTATTTTGTGTGATGCCACTAGTCCAGGTAAACCTTTGGACTTCTCTGCCCCTCTTGAGCACAGCACTATGGAGAGATTTTTTGCTTGGAGGGTTATCTCCTCCAGTGCTGACCTGGGGTGTTTCTCAGCACTGCTGTTTGCAGAGGCTGACCTTGCTGAAGCTGGATGTGCAGAAGACCCTGTTCATCTCTCCAGGTGTTGCAGAGGGTCTTTGTCAGAAGCCAGAATCTATGTTGAGTTTTTTTTGTATGAGGGGAGCTTCTCCCAAATTAATTCCCTGGTGCTTCTGGCCCTGCTGGAAGATTACGTAGTGTCCCCATCGATCAAGGGTAAAGCAAGCAACTAAGACTCAAAATGGAGGCTAATGCCATAGGTGTCCTGTGTTTTGTTGAACTGGGAATGACCTAAGTTAGCAAAGTCTTGATTACTGCCTTGGAAAAACGGATCGTCCTCTTCCTTCTTTTCAACCTTTGTTTTATTTGTTCAAAAATAAAGCAGAGAAAGAGAGAAAATAGAGTGCAAACAATTTTTCTTCACACACAGTGCTGTGACCAAAGATACTACTTGGCAAATTTCCTTCATACTCTGCTCTGCAGGGTTTTAAAACTGAGAACTGTTTTTTCCTGTATTACAGTAAATACATAAGGAATCAAAATTGTATTAAGGAAGAAAGTTGGGCAACACCCTGCTGTTCAAATATGTTGATTGCAAATCATTGACATTCTAGACATGCTATTTCTGTTTGTTAGTGAGTTATAGTTTCAGTGGTGGTGGGGTAAAACAATTGGTTGGGGAAAAGCACAGGATTATAGTATTTTCTAGTTTTTATTATTTAAAAAGAAGAGCAGATTTGTGAGTGAGTGAGCTGAAGGTAGTGGTGTTGTAGCTTCATAGGATTCAAGGCCACGGGGTCTGTTAACATTATGTAGTTGAATCTCTTGTGGCACGTATGGTGTAGAAACTTGTTCAGGGGTCCTTGCAGCAGGTCTGTAACCTGGATTTGGCCTACAGTGCATCTTCTGGAGAGAGCTTTCTTTGATTTTGTCATCCTCTTGTGCTAAGTCCATATCCCTACATCAATGTGTCCTTATGGTAAGACAAATGAATCTTTCTAGCTCAAATTGGTCAAACTTCAGTTCTCAGTCAGTGGATCTTTCTGTGCCTCTTCTTGGTTAACTTTACAGGTGCATACTACTTATCTCTCTCTTCTCCTTGCAACAAGCCGTTTAAGGCAAACAGAGGCCACAAGCAAGTTGGCCACATCCCAGCCTTCTCTAATATTTTAATGGGTTTTTGTGCTGTAAAGTAGGGCTTTGATCTCTCGAGTAGCTGTGGACTCTTTTGTGGCATCTTTGCAATTTGTCCTATCTGAAGTGATGCCACTTGAACAGAAAATGGCTTTCTGAAAGTGATCTTAGTAAATTGTTGCATTACCTTGTTTGCTCTGTGAGGCAAATGGATCGCAATGAGAAGAAAATAATCCTTGTGATGGAAGCCAGGTAAAAGTGAAGAGGGAATCTTAGTGGCTGCTCAGGTGGTTGCTGTGGCAGGTAGGAGTTGCAGAACAGTGCAAGATACTCTATGACGTGAAAATGTGGGCTAGAGTTGTGCTAAAGACTGTCATCAGAGAACCTGTGGGATGGGTATATGGTAAGGGAAGTCCATCGGAGATGGATATGCTACTACAGGAGTGCACCATGTACACAGGTTTTGGTAGGAAGACAGGTTCCTGTTACAGTGGAAGATATAACCTTGGAGCCTCTTAGAGCCCTAGGAAAGGTAGGATTCAGTCCTGGCTCAGCACCAGCTTCTGTGCAAGTAAAGGCAACATGCCTGCAAAGCCAAATACTTCTCAGCATCTCAGGAGTCTGCATCCCTGAGCAGAGGAGACAGAACCAAAATCACCTGTGTGCTTGGATGGCCTGCCCCTGACTGCTTCAGTCCATGCAACTATGACAATTCCCCTTTTGTGTGTATGAGTGGTAGAGTTCTTTTGGGTCTGGTCCAATGTCATTTGCTCACACAGCAAGAGGAAGCTACTGAGAAGCAGCAGCAGATTTTTGTGTCCTTCCCCTAAATGGCTAATACCTTTACTTAGCACAAAATTTCTTCTACTGCTTACTGTTTTAAGTTTCTTTGTGCACAATAATTTATGGATGAAAGCAAACATTATTAGAAAGCTTTATGTATTGTGCACTGTGGGGGCAACATTTCAGCATCAGAGAACCATTTCTTCAGTGGTCTTCTTTTCAGTGGGTATGTGTTTTGGTAAGGAGAGTTATGTCAATTAACCACATAACCTGTAGAAGTGCTGTTTCCTGTGCTAATTAGCTCTTCCTCTGTGCTTTTAATTTATTTTTCGAAGTGCATTCACTCATCCTTTTCCTTTCAAACTTCAACACTTTGCAAAATATGCATCCAGGTTTGCTGAAAGACTCTGAAGCTGATGAGACAAAAATTGAAAGGGATTGATTTAATGGTTTAATTGCTAAATAATGATGAAACTGTGGTTGTAATTTCATGTTAGTGTGAAATGGCCAATCAGTCCATTTTGTAGAGTGAGAGCAAGGCCTAGGATAGGGCTGGATAAATAGTTTCTGTGCCAAGTGGTACCTTTCAGGGACTCCTGAAGATTATGTAAAACTTTTTTTACCAGAAATTCAGGCTCCAGACAAGAATTATCTTGCCTAGCAGTAAAATGCTGTTGCTGCAGTTAGACTGAGTTCTGTCCATAAGCTGCACAAAATTGAGAGGAGGTTTCATTCAGTGACGGCCCTACTGTGAGAATGTCTCTTTGATAAGCAAGTCCAAGGGAAGGCCCTTGCCTGTGGCTTTCTGACTGGCCTGCTGGGCTGGCAGGGGAGAAGAAGCGCTGAAAGGAAACACCAAAGGCTGGAGCTGCGCGGGATGGCAGATCAGAGTGTTCGGGGTGGCCAAAATCCAGCAGGTCCATTGCCACCTGGGATCAACAAACTGTGATCTCCCACCTTAACCCAAACCTGCTGCAGGAAGGGTTGGTTGATGGCAATCTCTTTTCTGATAAGGAAATGTAACCCCCTCCCATGTCCGTATGTTTACGTGCTCTTGCTACTCTGCCTCTCCAACTTCTAACCCACCATTAATCCCAGGGCACCCTGCATAGAAAATAACAGTAGTACGAGCTTGTAGCTTAACCGAGCAGCCAGAGATGTAGCAATAGACCAGTTAATTAATTTTCTGTTTCAACTATTTTTCTGACAGTTCGTTCTCTTAGGAGCTGCATGTCTTCAGCATTTCTGTGTTCTCCGCCTCTGTGCCTCCGGGACTTGGGCCTGGAAGAGACTCTTATTGTAACCTGGTGAGGGCAATATACATGAATCTTAATTCTATGTGTACCCACTCTCTACTCCCACATGGCATGGGCACGTTGGTGCTAGCTTTAACCCACCTTACTTAGGTGATGAATATATGTGGCTTGTCATAGGCTCGACTGCCTGATCAGATAGATACTTTCTTCTGAAGCTTCTTTGGATCCCCCTTAAAAGTTCTGAATGATGGTTTGAGCCCCATGGCAAGTTCTCACTGTGGATGATTATGCCCTGCCCCCCAATAACAAAGTTATCTTCCCTTCTCTTCAAAAGCATTCAATTTAAATTCCAGGATCTTTTGTTGGTTAGGTAAAAAGCAAACTAATAATAGACGTTTTTTTTTCTCTGTGTATGTGTTGCAGTATTACCATCGGGTTAAGCTGTGGTTTACCTCTTGGTTAAGAAAACAATTTTAGTTTTTTCAGCTTCTTCTGAAAGCTTCAGCAGCTTTCCTAGACTTTGCGTTATCACAGCCATTTGCTGAAGCAGCATTTATTTTTGCATTGCAGACATCTCAGCTGAGTATTTAGCACACGATTGTATTTGCTTTTCTAGCCATGGCATGTTACTGTTCAAGTGGTTCTTCAGTGGTTGTCAGATACCAGGAGAGAGTGTGGAGGTTGCAGGTATGAAATGTGTTCTTTGTGAAATGGTTAGAATATGGGACATCTGTCACAAACAATTGAGCACATCTGTGTTTCTTCAGTTCCAGATTAAAAGAAACATTGGGGTCCGGGTTGCACCTTTGTCCTGAAGATCTACACCCGTGTAATTCTGGAGCCTTATTTAAATAGTAACATAAACCTCACACAATGGGAATCAAATCCCGTAGAATAAAAAGTAACTAAAAGTTTCATTATGTTGTGGAATAAGCATACCAGGCATCCACATGTATAATTTATTACCTATAGTGGGGTAAACACTTAACAACAGTTATAATAAACCCATTCTGTTAATTCATTTTTAGATCGTAGCATACCGATTCAGACCTTAACTGAAAGTGAATATACAATCAATTTGAGGCTTTTTATGCAGGTTTAATAATGTAGGCCTGCCAGGGTTCTTTAATTAAATAATTATTCTTTGTTCAATCAGAATAGATTGTTTCACTATAAGGGATTGCAGGCAAGTACACGCAAAATCCGCCCTGAACTGATCATGTTTTACCTCCTTACTGTAATCCTGAGTGATAATCTTTGTCACACAAAGCAGTGAGACCAACCCAAAAACCAGGGAAAAAAGTTGCAGCCAGATATTAAAAATGTAATGCCTAATTCTGAGGTGACCAAAGAAAAGCATGCTAAGATACAGTTTGTTGGTGCTGTGCACAAAGTTAGAGCTGTCTGACAAGTGGGAAAAGCGGGTTTTGTAGACAGTTCAGATTCAACAGAACTGTCACCAAACCCAAAGTAAGTTAAGGTGCTCAGCATGTGGGGAACCAGGAAATCTGGTCTGGGATTTTTTACTGGTAACCCCATGTATTCAAGAGGTGGCAAATGGAGCTGTTAAGGGGAGGTGCAATAAATTGCATGTTGTGTGTGCCTGCTGCACACACCAGTTCCCATAGGAGGGTCTGCAGAGCAGCCTTGTCATTTCTTCTGGGAGTACTGGAAATGTAAAAAGTCTGTTTGGCGTGGGGGCTGCTGCTCGTAGCATCACACAAGGCTGGCTTCAGATGGTCCCTGCTGCCACGGCACGTCATTAATGCAACTCACAGCAGCTGGACTGAGAGGACTTCAGTGTTTATTAGGGGAATATAATCATTTAAGCCTGAATAAGCTTCAAAGCTCTAATGTGGCTGTTTGGCCAACAGAAATGAGATGTAAATTTGTGCTGAATAGCCACTGATTACAGAAAGATGATTAATGTGAGGTTTAAAATTGATTTATGGGTGCAGTTGTCAAGGCCTAAGCCATGAATGTAATATTATCTCTATGAAAAGCTTTGGGTAGATTAGAGACCAGGGAGCAGTGGCAAAATAATGCATTTGCTGGAGGGTCTGATACGATGTATGGGCCGTCTGTAATCTAGTCAAATTTGGTATACGCCTGAGAGGTTAGGCTTTGTCAGTGCAGCACGTGCATAATTGTATCACACTGCCTGAAATATTTGAAAACCAAGACGTTTAATCTGTATTATTTTCATTAAATGCACTTTCAGATCAAGAATTTTTTCTTTTTTACTCTAAACCCTTAAATGTGTACTCACTTGCAAGAAATTGCGTAAACCCAACAACAATGATAAAGATAAGGAATTTAGTTTAGTTTTTGAAAATTTTTGCTGTTCTGTGCATGAAAAATAAACAAAATGCTTTGCATTATTTCAATTGTAGTAAAAAGTTAAAATTCCCACATAGATTTTGATTTATTTAGCTATTAGGACACCATTAAAGTAATAAGGAAAACGTCTCTTCTTCCTGCTTTTCAAAGTCGTTCTCTGAACCTCATGGTATTATCACATGATGAGCAACATGAATAATATCCCAAAAGCTTTGAAAATCCAAACATCCCTAGTCCTGAACATCACCCAGCCCTAACCCCTAGCCCTTACCCTAACCATAACTGCAAACCACAACCCTAACCCTAAACTTAACCCTAAGCCTAACACAACCCTAACCCTACCCTAGCCCTAACCCAAACCCTTACCCTCTAGCCCTACCCCTGGAGCTAGCCCTAGCCCTACCCTTTCCCAGCCTAGCCCCTAGCCCTAACCCTGATCCCCTAACCCTAACCCTGATCCCCTAACCCTAACCCTTAGCCCCAACCCAAACCCTAATCCTTACCCTAACCCCAAACCACAACCCTAAACCCTAACCCTAACCCCAACCCTTACCCTAACCCCAACCCTAACCCCTAACCCAACCCTAACCCCTAACCCAACCCTAACCCAGTCCTGAGTCCTTCTGAAGATCTTGGCTCTGTCAGCCTTCCAGTGCTGAACCATGTGGTGTCACTTAAACCATGTGGTGTCAATACTGTTTGTTCTGGCCTGCGTTCAATTGCCCTGCAATGAGCGTAACATTAAGCAGTGAAAAATGATTTAATGGTATTGTGTTTCTTCATTGCTTCTTTCACGCTCGTCTCCATTGTCTTTCCCTCAATTGCTGGACTGTGTTTTGAAATGGATGTTTTAATTCAGATGTACAGGGAATTTCAAACCTTTAAAAAAATAAACCTGTGGGAGGGGAGGTGGGGTTTCCAAATAACATGCTGCTTTGTTCTAGGAAGGGGGTCGGCGCAGTCCCTGATTAGGCATGCTAGAGAGAGGCTGGTGCTCCTTTTCATTTCAGTTCTGCTAGCCTCCAGCTGGGTTCTCATTCCATTTGGATTCTGGTGCTGACATCTTTCATTGATCATGCAAATTATCAAAGTCTGAGCTAAACTTCTGTCCCATTTTCATTTTTTTCCCATGTATCTTCGTGTGCAGACTGAAAAGGCTAGGTCACTTTGTCATGATGTTTCTCCATTTTTCAACAGCTTGAATTGTGCAGGTCTCTGAACAGGTAACACATTTCATCATAAGCTTGTACTGAAAATAATTTTTAAGGTTTTAATTGTTCTTTCTTACCCGTTTGCTTGGGTGGTACTTTGTGGTGCAAATTGCTGCTTCTTGTGTTTTGAGATGCTATCGCAGCTTTCCAGAAATCTGCATTGTTTCTCATCTAGTTAGTGGTGCAGAGCAATCCAGGAATTGTCAACGCTTTTGCCTTATAGGGAGTTCTACTGAGAAGTCCCCTGCACAGCCTGCTGCAGAAATGGAAGGTGTGGCAGCAAACTTTACATGCATATTTGTGACGGTTTAGGCCAAATTCAGGGAAACGTCCAAAAGGAACGTCTCCTCAAAGGAAGGCAGGTTACAAACCACCCCTTCCCCCACTTGGGTTCGGGAAAAAACAAATTTTCCTCAGAGGAAAGTGAAGGAGAAAATAAAACTATTTATTTAACAAACACACAGGAAAACAATACCAATAATGCTAAATAATAAATTCCCTCGCTCTGGAGAGAAAACCTGAAAGATTTTAGAGTCCTTCTGTGGGTGTGGTCTCTCTCCTCCTCCTCGGAGCTGGGTTGGCGTGGGGGGCCCCCCTCCAGGCCGGTGGAAGGTCCCCTGGTGGGGTTCTGATGTTCTGGTGTTCCGAACCAGTCCAGAAGAGAAGAAGGGAAAAAAAACCGAAGTCCCAAGAGGAAAAAAAAAACTCAACTCTCCGTCCCTCTCCGAAGAAACAGAGCTGAAGAAACTGACCGAAAAGTCAGAAAAAGAAAAGTGCTTCCTCTGCCCTCCGCAGAAGTAGCTAATCTCTGTGTCCTTGAAGCACAAACTGTTTTGAAAAGTTCGCTCAGTTTTTTTTCTCTGTCTCTTGCATCCAGTTTTAAAGGCACAGAAAGGCTCAGGAATCATGTCTGGGCATAGAGCAATGGTAGGGGATACAACAGCACAGTCACCCCAAGACAATATTACAAATAAAAGAAGAATATTGAAAAGTTGTTCAAGTAGCAAATTCAAATGTTTACACAATAGGAGCTGATGATTATGAAGTTCTCCGTGTAACTTTAGGTGACTGATACGTCTTCACATGTAGCTCTTCTTGAGAGGAGCAGTCATGCTTTGTCTCATAATTTCAGCATGGGGCTCTCCTGTTTGGTGTTTTCCCTCTGCTCTGAGCAGTGTGACTCTGTGAGGACCTCTCTTGGCATTACTTCATGAAGGAGGAGGATTTCTAGAAGTCCTGATTGCGCACAGGGTGGTGAAAGGTTGACCTGGGTGGAATTAAAAATAGCCAAAACACTGTAAGATACAGAAGTATCCACCCAGATGCTTAAGCTCTCTGTTCTAAAAACTGCATTTTTTTAAAGCTGATGTCTGCTGACGAGCTGTTCTGAGTATTGGAATGTGCAGCTGGCAGCGGTGGAGTTAGGATGGAGCATGATGGTGCTGTGAACATTCACCCAGCTCATTTTCAGTGTAGTTTTTTTATAGTGGAGATGAAACATCAATCAGCTCCCCATCTTTGCTATTCCCTCTCCTGCCCTTTGTCTCAGTGCAAAGCCAAATGTGAAACCTTGGCACGAAGTGAAATTGAGTCTTGTTAACTCTTGATGCAGTGGGGAGTAGCCTTTAACATAAAGCAAGACCCTTTTCCTCCTCTTAGCATCTTTGCTGCCCACACGCTGCAAGGGGTCATTCAGAAGCACATGTCTGGCAGTTCCTGTAACTGCTGAGGTGAGAACTTGCCCTTTCAGTGGGAGGTGGGTGGAGGGGGTGGTAATGGAAGTGACTTTCTGAGTTTGCTTTCTGCTAGGCATGTATTGCATGTGGACTAGGGAATATGTCCCCTAGTGTAATACAGAGATGGAGAAAAACATTCAGTAGTGTGACAAGGCCCATCTCAAAATCATGCTTTAAATTTCCAATTCATACCTCTTTGCTATTTACTTCCCCCCACATATGTTTTAGTTTTAGTTTATGAAAAATGATCCTTAGCTTCTAGCTGGGAAATCTCCAGTAATGAGTGAGGAAACTCATATTTACTTCAGCTAATTAACCTCAGGATATTCTGAAGTTGTGTGTTAACTGGACTATGCAGCTTAGTGACCAGAGTGGCATTGTAAGAAACAGCAGAAATCTGCAATCCAGTAGTAAAACAAGAATAGTAGCCCGAAAGTTATAGTGTTCTTATTTTCATTTTATTTTCCTGGTTGGAGAAATTGGGAATGTGCCAAGCCACCAGAAAATGTAAAGTTCCTTCTTCAGAAACTCAGCTTTCATTAGGCCAGATTTCTGCCTGAGTAGGGAGATTAATCAGATACTCTCTATCCTCTGTTACCCATTATGGTTTTTTGCTTGACTAGTAACTGCTGTCAGTAGGAATATATATGTGTATGTATAAATGTCTCAGTTGTAAAATTGCCGTCCAAATGACGCTTGAGCCTCGCGGGGGGGTACTGTCAGATGTATGGAAATAGTAAGATCCCAGGTTGCAACTGCTTCTGGTATTTAAAGGTTTTCATAAACACTGTGCCAAATGTTGTTTGCATTAAACTCACTGCAGTTTCTTTTTGACACTGGCTCCTGCCCTTAAAATGAGCTCCAAAGCCCCTAAAAACAGGCTGAGAATGTGTAAAAATAGCTTCACCTTTTGCATTATAAAAGTGGATGTTGGTATTGGAAAAGTTCACACAAGTAATAAATATTTTGTTGCTTGGTAGCTGAAATTTAAAACACTGTGTATGAGGCTGAAAGAAGTAGTTTGTATTACTCCAAGCAGTTTTTTGATAATGTTTTTTATCTGCCCTCTATTTTGTTTAAACTCAAGAAGAGAAGATGGTAAAGACGTGGTTTGTGAGGCTGTCAAAATAACTGGTTTCTCCTTTACTGATTTTTTTTGTTGTTCCCTCCCCTCCTTTCCTAACTTGATCCAAGTGCATGAACAACTTTGGTTTCCTGATTATTTTTATTTCAAACTTGTGATTTACTGGAATAAGTCACGTGGCCATAGCTGGTGTCCTTCCACTGGTTGGTGTGAGGCAGGAGTGGGGAAGCTGCTGAGCTGTCCCAGTGAGCAAGAATCCTGCCCCAAAGCAGAATTTGAGTTTTAAACCTGTGTGGTTACATTGGCACAAATGCTTAAAAATTGCTGCCCAGGAGCGCTGTTTAGCAGGGTCCAGTGACCTGGTATTGATGGAAAAAGCTGGACAAAGCAATTTTGATGTCTCTGCTCTGCTCCTCGCACTGCTCACCCATTGGGAAGAGCAGACTTGCAAACAAAGGTGCAGCGCTGTTCCGGGTTTACTGCATTTTTCTGCTGCTTGAGAGTGGTTAGGGTCATTGTCCCTTGCTGTGAGGGGGAACCAGGCTTCTCAAGTGCCCCATCCAGGTGCTGGTGGACTCTGCCATGATGAGTAGGTCATGTAGGTTATACATACACCTCTTGCCAGTGCCAGTGTTCAAGAGAAAACTCTTTTGCTCCTGCCAGTCCTGAGGTTAGAATTGCTATAGAGAGAGCTAAAAGTAACATGACTTCTGGGTGCTTTGTCTTTTGTGTTCTTGTCCTTTGAGCAAGCAAAACCAATTTAATGAAGACTGAAACACCTCCGGCAAAATCAGGCTCTTGCTTAATCACACGGCTCCCAAGCTGAAAATCTGAGCAATGCCATGTATCACAGCTTGTGTTGATAACACTGGCAGTATTTGGTGGCAGGATTTGAAGTACCTGAATCTTGGGACTGGCCTGTTTGTAATTGCTGTTTTGCAGTAGGCAAGATAGTGACATAGCCTTATTTTACAACTAGCACAGCCCTGCAAAACCTTCTGCAGTGCAGAAGAAAAGATGTGTGGTGCTCTGCCTGGCTTTCACTAGAGATTTAGCCTTACGTGACCTCACTGAAATCACTGAAACTATGCAGAGGAGAGCCTGCTGCTTGTTTGCTTTAACTGTGTAATACGATAGCAAGTGGAAACCAGCAGGCAGCTAGGAAAAAAAAAGAAAAAAACTCACAAGTTTTTGGGTTTTGCGATGGGAGGGGAAAAAGCAGGTTGCAAGATAAAGTTGAGTAGCGGGAGGGAACATTTGTGTGGGAGCTAAGCTGGAAGCTATTGATTGACAGCCAGGTCTTAACATCAGCTGCATAAAAGGAAATCGAAGAGTCTGCCCAAATATTACCAGGATGAAAGGCAGGATAAATAGTACTGAGCCGAACACCAGGCTGGTTTGCCCTTCTGGAAGGGCATCAGGTGTCCCCTTTTGACTTGGCATAGGGATTGCATAGCACCATGCCACGCTGTCCTCTGCACCAGTATGTGCTCGTGGTGGGCTTGACAGCAGTATTTTGAGGTAAAATTGTCTTTCTGTGGCCAAAGCACATAGAGTATCTCTGATGCTTCCACACATTCAAAGCCTGAGATCAGAGATCCGTGCCAGGCTTGCTTTTTTCCAAAAGAAGAAAAGGTAAAATACATAAATCCTTTTCCAATTTTACATCTTTGTGCCAGCAGATACCTGAGTTAACATGCATATGTTGCAGACCTCTGTGTGGTGGGGTGAAAAAATTAAATAGGAAAGGATGAGGCTTCTCATACCATGGAGCCTGTGAAATAGGTAGTGGGAAGAGAGGCAGGTTTCACAACCCTTGGAGTGAGGGAGTCCTGCTGGGAAGGTTTCAGGTAAGTCTTAGAAACACCTTTGTTTAATGTTCTTGAGCTCCCTTTCCCTCTTAAGATTCCTAGGATTTTGCTAAATGCCTTATTTCTTTTTCAGCAGTGAAAGGATGTGTGGAATTAGGAACAAGGCTTGAAATGTCTACACAGCCTTTAGTGGATGCTAAAGAAAGTGAATGAGCTACTGAAGACCAGTAACAAAAACTTGTACTGCAACCCCCCCATCCCCTCAAAACCAAAAACAAGAGCACTGAAATTTTCATCCCTGCTGTCAGTATTTGGTTTTGGGGCAGCAGCCTTCGCTGTGCTGTGGTAGCAAATTGCACTCCTGGAATCTCTGAGATTAGAAACAAGCCTGAGTAGCAGACAGCTGGTGAATGTGTTTTAAAATTGTGCATTTAACCCAAGGCTGCTCCGCTGAATGCTTTTTTAACTCTCCTATCTTTAGTTAGAGGTGTGATATCTTTGGCCTTTCTGTAGACAGACAGCCTGTATGAACTGTGTGCTTCCTATTGATGGAGCTGCATTTTTACTCACCAGCAGTAGTGTGCTGGAAATTTCTGATTCAGAAATAGGTCTTCTATAAATGATTTAACATCAGGCCATTGAAATGCATTTGTGTTTTCCTTCTTAGGGCTATTAAAGATGTAGAGAAAACATTTACCACCAAATTAATGGTTGCATTTTTGTTTTAATCCTGCAGATGGGGTTGATTTATATCTCAAAAAATATGTGCTGCAGAGAGGAATTATAACATTACACAATTTTTCAGTTGTACTTAATTTTTTTTCATGCCAATAATTTTCATCTAGATGCTGTCTCTTTAATGTGGTGGGTTTTCTTTTTCATTAACTGTAAAGCACTGCATTTCACCCTCTGGTTTGGATTTCTTTGTTGGCTGAAAGACTTGTCTGAGGTCTGTAGTGACTGGGAAGCTGGGACCAGGCAGAAGGTGCAGGGGCTCTTACTGCCATCTCCATCTTGTGGAGGGAGGTAAAAGCAGAAGGGGTGGCAGGTTGCCTTGCAGTCTCTGGTGGAGGCAGATCCAGCTGAAGAGAAAGAAATGGTGTCGTCCTACATGCACATAGGGGAGAAGAAGATTAAATGACAGAGCAGAGATTTTGCACAATACTGGCTGCTCTGATAGAATCTGGTTGACTTTCCCGTGAGGATTAAACAGAGATAAGCAGCCTTAGCTCATTAGCACCTCCCCTTTCTCATGCTCTGATGATTGCTTTAGGTTTGATGGCAGGTGGTGATGACAGGATTTGCTGTGATCTGGGGTGCAGTACTGGAAGTGCAGCACATCCTGAAGCCTGAGATGTTGTGTTGTGTGCCATTTCTTGCAGCTGAGATTAGACTGTAGCTCAATTGATTAATGTATTAGTCTTGGACCTTTCTCCTCCTGGTGTTTAGCACTCTCAGGGCATGAAAGCCACCGTAAGAATCACTGCACTTAGTTTTTCAACAAATGAACTTTGTACTGGCTCCCAAAAGCACAACTCCTGAAGCAGCAGTGGAAATGAGCTTAACTTCATAACTCTGGGGAGCATCCCGGTTGGGTCCTTGAAAATTGACCTGGCAAGTATGAAAAAAGTCAAGTGATGTTTTTCAGCATGCCTTCAAGTCAGGTCACTAATGATATGACTGCACCATCACAGTCATTGTAAATGTCAGTTCTATGAAAGAAATATACATTAATGCTCTCTAATTGTTGTACGGAGTTACACTGTGTACCTTGTGGCATCCATACACACCTTCACTTGATAAAAATAGTCTGAGCAATTTCCAGTCCTAAAATGCTTTGCACCACTTCCTTCTCCATATATGCTCGTTGATGTGAGCAGTTGTTCAAGTGATCCTCTGACCTTCAGCCAGAAAAAAGCAAAGTTAAAGTCATTATGTCTTTCCTGGGCTATACTGGGATATACTCATCTGTCCCCTGGGCTGATTTGGCAGGGACCTCCATGTGGGCTGGGGGAAGTGGAGGGTTATTCTTCCTTTTCATCAAATGGAGAATCACCACCACCTTTAAAAAAATAGGACTTTGCTGTTATATAGTGTCATGTTTTAACCCCAGCCAGGAGCTAAGCACCACAGACACCCTCTCTCATTCCCCACCAGCGAGTGAGCAAATCAAAAGGGTAAAGGTAAGAAAACTTATGAGTTGAGATAAAGATACTAAAATAATAGGTAAAACAAAAGCTGCATGCACAAGCAAAGCAAACCAAGGAATTAATTTAACACTTCCCATGGGCTGGCTGGTGTTCATCCATTCCAGGTAAGCAGGGTGGTATTTTCATTACAGTCTCTATCCATGGGCCCTTTGGACCAGACCATTTGGGATAATGTTGCAGTGAACTCCTCTCCTTTCCCCTGCTCCTTTTTGGACTTAGCCACAGACTTCAGTACCTTAGGATTTTACCTGCTCAAAGTGAAGACTTATCTACGTGCCACAGTCTCTCCAGCATGGTGCTTTGCCACTGCTGACATCAGGATGTTCCCTGGCCCAGCAGAGTAAGGTGATCAGCAGTTCAGCAAGCAGCAGAACCAAGGAGCAGCCACTAATGAGCACCAGGCTTTAGTGTGCAGTGAGGCAGTCAAGCCCCATGGCAAGCCCAGGAGCCCGCCAATGAATAGCTAAACAACAATAACAGCTATAAATGCAGTCTAGCACATTCAAATCAAACCCTTCCAGCCCCATGCTGGCCATCAAAGAGGACTGTTGTGGTTTAACCCCAGCTGGCAGCAAAGCGCTACACAGCCACTCATTCACTTCCCCCACAGCAAATGAGTGAGCAAATCAGAAGGGTAAAAGTGAGAAAACTCACAGGTTGAGATAAAGACACTACAATAAAAGTAAACCAAAAAATTCCTTGGAAACACCACTTCCCACGGGCAGGCAGGTGTTCAACCATCTCTGTGAAAGCTGGGCTCTCTCACATGTATTGGTGACTTGGAAAAACAAATGCTGTGATTCTTCCTGTTCCCAGTTCCTTCGTCTTGCCCCAGTTTTATGTGCTGAGCATGACACCATGTGGTCTGGAATATCCCTTGGGCCAGGTGGGATCAGCTGTCCCAGCTGTGTCCTCTCCCAGCTTCTTGTGCACCCCCAGCCTCCTTGCTGGTGGGATGGGCTGAGAGGCAGAAAAGGCCTTGACTTGGTGTAAGTGCTGCTTAGCAGTCACTGGAACATCTCTGTATCATCAACAGTGTTTCTAGCACAACCCCAAACACAGCTCCATACAAGCTGCTATGAAGAAAATTAACTCTGTCCTAGCTGAAACTAGCACAATGTTAGACAAAGTCATTGGAAGTATGTAAGTACAGCATATTTATCACTTAAATTAACCACACTCATTGAAGAATGGTGTTTTTCTGCTTTTAACTTCATATATCAAAACCTCCCTATTTACTGGAATATAGAAAATCTAGCTGCAGAATTATTCTATGTTGCATACCAAAGTCACTGTGTGTTTTCTCAGTGACTCTCCTCATAATTGTTAATTGCCTCTCTTAAAGTTAGGCATGAGTCCTGCACGGATCTGCCTGACTTTCACTGCAGGCATATCTTTGTCCAGTTCTGTGGTGCTACCACGTGACAAGTACATCTTAATCACAGTAGGGTTGTGGTCTGTTTAAGATCAGAGACATAAGAAGGTATTAGAAATGAAAGTACTGTTTGCCATGGCAAAAATGTCTTTGGGGTAGGTTCCTTACTTGAAAGACAAGTGGTACATGTGAACTCTGCACATCACAGTGGGCGTGTCTTCCTGCACAAGTCCCCACTTTCATATCCCAGGTCAGGACAGAGAAGGAATGTTTTTCTGATCGTGGCATTTAGAATTCATTTTGGACTGTACCCTCACGTATGTTCTCATGTCACTTGTTGCTGCTATTTTAAATTGTAAAACAACATTTCCCTTAAAAAGACCTTCATTGTTATATTGACTCTGAGAGTGGTCTGTGTCAGCTCTGTGGTAATGGCATCTGGGCTGAGAACACTCTCAACTTTATCTCAGGCTGTATTTCCAAGGAAAAACTTTGGCCTTTGGCCCTTAGAAGATAGGCAGCTTGGAATGTAGCTACTGCCTTGTACAGGGGTACCTTTGAATTGTGCTCTGTGCGTTTGCTTTGTGCTGCATCCACAGCTGTGACCGGGTGTGTGCAGCAATGCTGAGCAGAGGATGGAGTGGGCTTTGCAGACAAGTGGGTCAAAAGTAGAAGGGGACAAAACTGAAACCAGCCCTGGCTCTGCTGGGTTCTTTGCTGCACTTAGGTGGTTAATCTAATCTCTTAATGCAACACTATGGTTGTCAAAAGCAGAGAGGAAATGCTAATGGGTATCTGTTGTAGGCACAGTTGTGGTACTACTGACTCTGCGCTGCATCAGGAAAAAGCATTTCTTTCAAGTGATGCCCTTCAGAGCATGGCTAAAATAAAATGAACAAACAGTTGCTACAATTCCCGCAAAGAGCTGAAAAAGTTTCCTGGAGCTCTGCTTAAAAACCTGTGTAGTACATAAACAACTCAAGATTTGCAGATCCCTGTAACCTGTATTGGAAGTAATCTTCCATTTGCATGAGCAAGAACTCCTCTGACTAGCACACTTGGGGAGAGCAAAGGCCCATTTATTTCATGTATCACTCCACGCCACTGATTTTCTGGCGTGCTGTTTGGTGGGGGGGAATAGCCTGTGGAAGTGTGGTTTTCGTTATGTGGGGCAGTGATTTGAGGATGTGGTAGAAAGGAGCCTGGGGTTATGGGGACAGATGAACTGTAAATAGCTTTTTTTTTTTTCTCCTGTGTGGAAAAGCCCACGGAAATGGCCCCGTCTGCTTTTGTTTTGTTTTCTAACTGAGTACTAGTGGACAAACCCAGCAATATGTTTTCCCACTTTTGGACTGCCTAAACCAAAAGATTTTGACGAGCATCCTTTTCTATTTACAAAGGATCGTTCATCTGACTTTATCAGGAATGTATCGAGCCTCTAGTACAAAAATCTTGGCAATTAAAACATTTTTCCCCCCAAAAAAGATTCTCTTATTCTCTAAAAGATGTCCAAGATTCTCTTAGATGGGAAAGCTAAGAGTTTATGTGAGTTGTGACGGTTTTAAAAAATACTTTTCCTTTTTATACAGTGGGAAGAAATTGGTGAGGTGGATGAAAACTACGCTCCGATACACACATACCAAGTATGCAAGGTAATGGAACAGAATCAGAACAACTGGCTTCTGACCAGCTGGATCTCTAATGAAGGGGCGTCCCGCATCTTCATTGAGCTCAAATTCACCCTGAGGGACTGTAACAGCCTTCCAGGAGGACTTGGGACCTGCAAAGAGACTTTTAACATGTATTACTTTGAATCAGATGATGAAGACGGGAGGAACATCAAAGAAAACCAGTACATCAAGATTGATACCATTGCTGCTGATGAGAGCTTCACAGAGTTAGACCTTGGCGACAGAGTAATGAAGCTCAACACAGAGGTGAGAGACGTTGGGCCCCTAACAAAAAAGGGATTTTACCTCGCTTTCCAGGACGTGGGTGCCTGCATTGCCCTGGTCTCTGTGCGCGTGTACTACAAGAAGTGCCCGTCGGTAATCCGCAACCTGGCCCGCTTCCCTGACACCATCACGGGTGCAGATTCCTCGCAGCTCCTGGAGGTGTCGGGTGTCTGCATCAACCACTCAGTGACTGAGGAGGCACCGAAGATGCACTGCAGTGCTGAGGGGGAATGGCTGGTGCCCATCGGGAAGTGCTTGTGCAAGGCAGGGTATGAGGAGAAGAACAACACCTGCCAAGGTAAGGGTTTGCAGGGAGGGTGCTGTGCGAGCTTCCAAGGTGGTGTGCAGTCTGGGCTTTCTTCTGTTTCATGTTTTTTGTGCCTGGTTGAGTTGACAGTGGTGGGTCAGGTTCTCACTTCACTGAGGTCCTTTGAATAACTGTTACAGCAGGAAGACAGAGGCCTTGGGTGGATGTCGTGGCACTTGACACCTATGTGCAGGTGCTTCTGGTGCTTACAGGCCTGTGAACAAGGAGAATCTGGCATTCTACTATTAGCTTTGGAGCACTGTACTATTGTGTCCATGAGGCAATTGTAGTTTTATCAGTTATTTAGAGATTGATGTTATTTTTCTTCAGAATCAGGGTTTCCTTATGAGTCTTAGAAGCCTGGTTTCTTTTTTTCTGGACTGTACCAGGGAATGTTTATATGGATTATAGAGTTAATCTCTCTATAGAAGATGCATTTTGGTTTTGTATTTGAAGGAGTACGTTTTTCTGTCTTTATCACTCTGTGGGGGGGTTGGGTATTTGATGTGGTGTGAGTTGATTGATTTTCTTCTCTGGTAAATAATTTAATACAAAGCTGCTCAGCTGTTCAGAGTTAAACTTAAAGCCCCACTGATAAAAATGCTTCCATGTGTGCTGGATTTTTCACACAAGTAGCTGGCTGAGGTTCCCAAGCTGCTGGTCAGCATAGGTCTCCTGAATCATCAGAGGCCTTGTGCAAGAGATCTAGGGTATCTAATGCTCAAGACCTTCAAAATAATACTTATAAAGAACAACAATATATTCTGAGTGTGTAATCTCGTTTTATAGTTTGCTGTATTACGTACTTGTTTATAAAATCTACCCTTCCATTGTAAATACGTAACAGGTAGCCTGAAACTAATTTGTTTGTAAAAGAGAAGGGTAAACAAATAAAGATTTCAATACAGTTTGCTTTCTGCAAATTAATATATATTGGTTATCAGCCCCACCTTAATTGGCTTATCTTTGCAGCCGCTTAATAATGGATAGTAATTGATACTGTGGGGAAGGCAGAGGAAATCCACTTCAACCAAAGTCTGTGTTGCATTTTCTCTTCACCTCACTCCAGACACTCATTATTGGTGTCTGTAGTGTGGTACAAAGAATAGATCAGTGCATATCCACAGCAAACTGTGGCCTTGATCCTTTAGTCCTCGGTCACACACTTGTGCCCCTGGAGATAGTTCAAGTCTCTTCAAGGGTTGACATGGAGAGAAAATGTAATGTTTGAGAGAAATATTTGTGTTGGAGAAACCTTTGCTAAACAGCATGTGGAGTGTGATTTTTGACCAGAATAGTCTCATTTTTCTACAGAGGTAGTCAGTACAGCAAAATCTGTCTTGGTTTTGCCTTTCCTGTGCTAATAAAGATATTCTCCTTCTTGTGAGGGGAAGAAGAGACTGACTCGATGTTTGATACTGTACAGTGGTGGAGCTAAGATCAACATTATCCCAAATTGAAGAAATATAGACTGCCACAGACAAGGGATGTGGGTCAATAGATCAGCAAGGTGTTGCTTAATTATGGCAGAAAATACCATGTCACAAAGTGACAGACACTGGTTTGGTGCTAGGTCTAGACACTGAGATCAGTCCATGTGTAGGAATTTTTGGAGGAAATGAGTCCTCCATTAGTCACCTTTCAAGTCCTGTCCTCTGATGCTGCATGAGGATTTCTCAAAGCACTCTTAGAGGTCTTAAAACCAAAGAAAACACTATTGAAGAAACCAGCTAAAAACTGAAACACCAAACCCAAAAAACCAGAAACCTGAGACTATCATTGAAGGACTTGCGCTGCCTGTAGAGGGTTTGCATCTCTGGCAGTGTTGAGATAGCAATCTGGGGTGTGCTTTCAGAAGACCTTAGTGATTAAAGGTTGTGCTTTCTGGTTTTGGGTGTAGGTTGGGTTTTTTTAAATTTGTTTTTCCTAATCAAGAGGACAGTATCTGGCCTCTCAATTTATGACTGTGTTGGGTAGGCCTGTGATCATAATTCGGAAGTGTAAAGATACTTTGTGGTGGTGTATTCTTGCCCTATTCTTAAGGTATATCCACATAAACTGCTCTTTGCTTCACCTACAGCCTGCACCCTCAACAGGAGTTTATCACTTTAATTGCTCTAGAGGTGTTAAAGCTGGTAATTCTTTCTTATGGGATAGCCCTAAAATCCATCACCAAATCAATGGGACTTGAGTGCCTATGGCAAATTTTGTTTGAGGACTCCATTTGGACGTCCTGTGTTTAACCCAGGTCGTTGTGCCAAGCATTCCCTGCTGGTTAGCTCAGAGATGCTCAGCTGATAGGAGGCATTCAGCCTTAGGCTGTTCAGGAGGTCTGTGTTCAGCTTGTATGGAGTTCGTGTAGGTACCCCATGTGAGTAAAATGCTTTCTGGTTTGGTTATTGTTACACTCAGAAGGACAAGATTGTCTTCTAGGACAGTGAAGTTAAACCTTTCATCCCTGAGCAGAGTAAGTAACACCAAGAAAGGTCCTATGTATTTGTAAATGCTGAACTTTTTTTTCACAGTCTGATTGATGTTAAGGAGATGCACTCCATGCTCCTGGCTGACATAATGATGGTCTTGGCACTCTGCTGTGGAGCTTTCACAAACACCTAAATAACTTCTGACCTTTGGTTTGTAAATCATTTGGGTGCATCTTGCAAGTGGTCTCCCAGTTTGCTTTCACTTAGTAAGCAGGTTTTTCGTGACCATGCTTTGGGAAACATTTTCAGCCCAGAAGAGCCTGGCTTTGTTTATTAAAATTTCTACTGCAGAGATGACATTTTCCAATCTCTAGTGTCACGTCTGGACAGAGTAGACTACACTCTTTTATTAGAGGTGATGTAAATCCGAGTCATCCTCACAAACATATGGGAACTATTGAAATCCCTTCTGCCTACAAATCATTAATTGGCAACGATGTTCTGAATTCATCATCTTGTCAGCAGGGTTCCTGTTTGAAGAAGGCACTGACAGTAACAGCTGAGCAATTTCTCTCACTGGGGACTCTGAGGTTGTAAATATGACATGGTCTAATCTCCTTATATAATGTGCTCACTCTCTCAATTAATATAGGCAGCTAGGCAGTAGTTACTGTAGAAAACCCAGACTACTTGGATTTTTACACCTCCTTTGGCAACATGGCACATTTATCAGCTACTGCTAGGGACAGCTAGATGTAAATCGTGACTGTGTTGGGACGTGTTTGTAAAGGACCAGTGTTAAGGTTCATTATTCACAAGAATAAATTGCTGTACTAGTTAATAAGAGAAATGAAAGTAGTTGCTCTGTGAATTTCAGTGCTGGTTTCCAGAGTGGTGGTTTGGTGCCACTAAAGGACTGATGGTTATGGGCTTTGCCTCGATTCAGCTGGTGCTCTTGGAATGGATCCTTGAGGAAAATGCCCACTTTCAAGTCTCCTTGGCCGGTTTCAAGTCTCCTAGTGGTGGTCTCCACCCTAGCAGGCAGTACTCAACCAAAGCTGAGGGACAGATTGTGAAATGCTGTAAAAATTGGTGTAGTGCCACTGACATTTCTGCCTTTACCCATTTAGGGGTATGTCCAAAAAAACTATAATGTGCCCAGTCTGTGCTTTCCTTCTTCCTGCACTAGCGTAGGTGAGTTTTATTGTAACTTCAGTTTTAGTTGCTTATTGTAAATAGCAGAGCTCACCTTTGGGGCTTGTGTAGGAAATGAATACCGTGAGAAGGGCACCCTTTGGCACTTCTCTTCGTATTCATCCTTCAGCCCAATATGTTTTCAGTGAGCAGCAAGAAGTACTTATTTTTATGCCTTTAAAGACAGTTGAGCCCATGCTACTGGAAGAGAGGGGATGTTGACACGTTAAGCTGATGAGCGCCAACTACATTTGCAGTGGTGAGGTCCTGCTAGTGTCCAGTGGGCTGTAGACTGGTAACTGCAAATGTAATTGATTTTGCAGAGCCTGATCTTTTTTCAGATGACTTTAGAGCTGAAGCACAAATTAATTAAATATTTGAGTAAAGGAAAAATGGAAGAAAAGAAAAACTGCACAGAATGAGAGCTGAAGTGAAAAGGTTAGTAATGAGTTCAGGAGGTCGTGACGCTCTCCTTTCCAAGAATCGGTACATGCTGCCACTTGAAGAGACATCAAAAGGAGTACAGCTGGTTTAGCTAGCTAGAAGGTATAGACAAGGTTACAGATGTTAGAGGCGGACGAAATAATAGATGAAAACTCAGTGATATCTTTCTTCACCCTTGCTGTCTTCTGAGGAAGAACATTGAAACTGAGGGCTAGAGGAAAGATGGGTTGGGGTATGGCTTCTGGTTTTAGAAAGGAGCTGCTGCCAGAGAAAATACCTGGATTTTTTTTTTTGTAAAACTCTAGAATATTCAAGCCCTTCAGCTGTCTTAAATATTGATGTTTGCTTGATTATTTTTCCCTTAATTCCCTTTGCTGAACATACCTCAGTGCATTTACAAAACCATATTTATTTTTGCTGATTGTTCATTACTTGTGTTGTGATTCAGCTGAGCTCTTGCCAAGAGAAACGAGTTTCTTACAGAAAACAAGGGCTGCAGAAAAACCTTGTGTTCAGAGGTCTTTTATTTTGGACGTAATTAAAACTAATTGACATACATAGCTAGCTTATGTAGTTTAGAAGTTTACCTGCTGAATCAATTCTGGGATGATTTTGTTGCTGGCTGATTGGAGGTGAAGCAGAGCTACTCATCTTCCTCCAAAAGTGGTGCAATCAGTGCAGACGTGTGAAGGCACTTTCCCAGAGCAGTGATTGGCATCCTGTTGAACAGCCACTAGAAGGATATTCAGAGGCAATTGTTTATTTGCAGCTGTGCAGGAGCAAGCAGGCAGAGGTAGGGACCTTTGGCTGGTGAGGAGCAGAAGGCACCATCTGTGGAGGGCTGGGAGACAACTGAGGACTTAAAAATGTAGTGATGGCAGAGCCATGCTTTATGACTCTTGTGTTTCTGAGTCTGCACAGCAGCTATCTCAGAGGCCTGACTTGTGAATGAAACAGATAGGTGATACCACAATAAAGAAAACCCTGTATATTTGCATATTATGTGTGGTTTCCTCAGGTGACACAGCACAGCACCTCAGCCATTGCCTTTCCTATCCCCTTATTTCTAGAATGGAAGCATGCTGCTGCACAGCTAACCTTATTTTGAAACTCGGGCTTTTGCTCCAGAGCAGCCACTGTTCCTGTTTTTCCACCTGATGCAGCTGCAGTAGGGGAGCAAATTTTCTTCAGTCCACTCCACAACTTGTTTGCCTGCCTCTCTGCCTCAAGTCGGCTGAACTCTCTCTCTCTCTTCTCTTTGTTACATATGCTAGAAAGGCAGCGTACTGCTAAATCCTGCCTGTCTTGTGGGAGACTTCCCAGCTGGGACTCAGGTGGATAAGGCAAGTGTGCTTTTACCTTTGTAGTGGAGTGGAAAGCAAGCAAAGTCCAGGGATAAAAAAAATAAAAATCTCTTTTTAATTGTTCTACTGGGAGGTGATTACATGGCAAGGAAAACATTGATGGAAATATTTGGTATAGGGAGAATACTGAATTTGGAAATACAGTTGCCCCTCCAGGGAGTTCTTTGCCCATCATTCATACTTCTTGTGCATTTTTCTGATTAAAACCAAATTGGCTGGGAGTATAGCATGGTAGGTGTTTATATAATTATGAGCTGAAGTACCTAGTTAATTTTAATTAGTCACAAACCTAGCCAGTGTCAGAATAACTGAATTTTTGGCCGCACAATGTGTTATCTTTCCAAATGTAAAGAAAGTCCCTTGAATGCAAAATGCAGTTGTCACTGGAGGGAGAATGGGTTTTATTCTGTAGAGAGGTGTGTGCATGTACATATTTAAGTGTTTTGTTCTGCAGCTGAAATAATTAACAAGAGTGGGGAAATGTTTTGCACAGATCAAAATTGTATTGCAAGAGGACTGATTAAATATTATTCCCTTTGCTTTGTGTGTGCATAGTTGCCCTCATTATTACAGGAGGCACAGTGTCCATCTATGTGCAATACTTTATGCTTTACTGATGAGCTGTAACTTTCTGCACTACCTTGTATATCATAACCCCAGTGACTGAAGATCTTTTCCTTGTTCTGCAGTGATGCTTTTAGGCTGTTATTTTGACCAACTTAACCTTCCTGTTCTTTGCAGTGTGGCTGCTGTGCAGTCACCTTTCAGAAGGACAGTTAAGAAGTACTTTATTCCCTTCACAAAGTATAGATTGAGCCGTGCAAATAAAATAAGGTTTGGAAATGGCTTCAGAAGTGTAAACTGTGAAGGTCATGTTTGCTTCTTAGCCATAAGATATTTTGGGACAGATCCTAGGGTATGCTTTTTAGTCTGGTCCTAGATAACTAAATGGTATTTACTTGAATGGTGCCTTTGTTTGGTTTTATCATTCTTGAATATGCGGTGTCCATTGGTAGATCAGGAAATTTGTTAAATTATGGGATGGCAGAGGTGTTGTAGGACAAAAGGAGTGTTGGCCCTGGTGTGGTTAGGTTCCTTTGATTACCACCTTCGACTTTGAATGGCTTGGAAACAGCTCACTTATTAATTGTGGTTTTTAGAAGCAATTAAGGACTCTGGAGAAACACTAGGGCTAAAGTGCATGGATACTTGTTGGCAATGCAGTGAATTTAATTGCCTTGATTTAAGATATGCCTGTCCCCAGCTGCCCACTCTGTCCCAGTGCTGGAAGCTGCTGCTGCTTCTGCAGAACTGGATAGTTTGCCTGTGACTGATGTGATCAGTGGAGTGCTTGTCTTGATGTCCTGGCCTGGGGGCACTCTGCCTGCGTGGTGAACTGTAGCAGAAGGGTGGCCGCAGCCACTTGAACTGCCAAGGGTCTGCTAGAGCTCGTTCATCAGAACCCTCATTCCACCTAATTTATATGGGGCATTAAAATGAAGTGGTACTATTGTTTTGCTCATAATTTGGCTTTTCAGTTTTGTATTTCTCATTTAGAAACACTTAGCAATAGTTAATGATGTGTTGACATTTCAATAATAAGCTTTTCTCTCTGCATGCTTTACATCTTGACCATTTTCACTTGCTCTGGGTTAAAATTGAGGTTGAAATCCAGGCTCCACAAAAGCAAGCTACAATTGTGCCTTGTATGAACAGATTCACAAGTTACATTTTATTTTTTTTATTTAGCTGAATAAACTTGTGTCTTTTACAAGGTAAGTGTTCAGAAGAATGAAGTAAGAGCAAAGAGCCTGCGATACATGTGTCTGTAGAAAGAGTTGAATCTGCTCTTCCTGATAAAAGAGATACCCATTTATTTTGCTCGAAGATTGCTCATTTTCTGTCACTGAAGAAGTTAATGTAGTATAGACAGAATTGCATCTATGAACAACACAGGGTTAAGATCATATTGTGCATGGTTCTGATATGCTTCCGTTTTTGATTTCCCTCAGCATGGTTAAGAGGTTGTTAATACTGGAGCAAACTCAGAGAGGTAGGTGTTAGATAAACCCCAAAATGTATACCCAAAACAGATTAAATGAAAAAAACCCAAAAAATAAGACAAAAGAAGCAATTCCAGACTTACTGCTTTCATACAACTGTCTTTATAAATTTATGTCCTTAAAAAAAAAAAACCAGCTGAAGTTTGAAGAACTGGGATTTAAGATGACAACTTTCTTCTCACAGTAAGTGACAGTCAATCAATTTAAAAAAGAGAAAAATTTGAGAAAAATTCTACTCCCCTTCTCCTGAAAGTTCAGACTTTAAGAGCTGCAGATAAGTGGCACTATCAGGACAAATGCCCTGGCTGGGGGTGTGAAACGAAACTGTCCCTGCCTGCATGCCTCCTCGTGCCACCCACAGTTATATTCCTGGAAGCAGGATGGGTGGGAGAGGATACACATCACCAGAGCATCTTCATCTGCATCTTCATGATCCTTGTAGAGCCCGCTGTGGTAGTGATGGTGGTGGCTCAGCTTCCCTGACAAGGTTGCCTGACCAGTGTGGCACTGGAGGTAGCGCTGACTTGGGATGTGACCCATTCTTGCAGTGAGACCTGGAGGGGTATCCTGAGCCAAGTCCTCATGGTAGGCTTTGAGTAGCTTATGAGTAGTTTTGCCACCACGTGAGAAGTGAGTGTTTCAGGGTGGGGAAAGAAATAGTTAATATATATTATTAAAACTGCTTCCAGGCCATGCAAGAGGCTTTTCTCTGTTGGATCTTGAACTACCCACTTTATGAAGTAGGTCAGAGTCCTGGTTTTACAACGACAGCCTTGAGCTGGAGACTGAGTTATTCAGTGCCATTCAGAGACTAGAACCTGAATCAGGATTTGGGGTATCAGTGGTGTACCTGATCTCATGTGCTCTTTTTATGCTCTTAGACTAACCTGAAACCATTTTAAGATCATTCATCTCCAGGTGGATTCATTGGGAAATAGCAATGAACTTAACATTCCTCTAGAGATGCAATTGGAACAGACATTGTCATTTCAAAAGGCTTGCTTTTGTACCTCAGTTAGATGCCTTCTTTCAAAAAACCACTTGGCCTGGAGGTGCATTTTCTGAACGGGACTCTCACATCAACTAGCGGCTCTGCCTAGTGTGGCAGCTGTGCCAAGGAATCCATCTCTGCCCAAAGGTCCATTTCACTGCCAAAGCCTCAGCGTTATTGAGTACCAGACCCTCTGCATATATTTAGAAGAGCATCCCCTGCCCCAGCAGACTGTCCAGTCCCTCTGCATGTGTGTGACTGGAATAAAGCGAGCCTGTCTCGGGAGCCAACATGGTCTTTGCTGAACTCTGAGTGACAGCTGCCATCCAGCTGAAATCACTGCCTGCTGCGTGGGCTGAAGAGTCACTCTGGTACAGTACTAATTCCACAAATAATGCATTAGAGGTCTTACACCGAGTTGGACAGTCTCTCATCCCGTTGCAATGGTGACAGAGGTCACAGTGTTGCCTTCGAAAGCTGCCTGGAAAGAAAGATTTTTAATTACTACAGAGCATGGGGAATGTGCTAATTTGTAATTTTGCAGAAGCAACCTGCAGGCTGGAGCTTTCCAGCTCTGAACTGCTTCTCAGATAGCCTGCAACCCAGGCAGTGATAGAGCTAGGACTGTGGACTTCATTTCTGCTGGGTCTCTGCGCGGGTTCAAGAAGTGACAGCAATGCTGGAATCTTGGGACAGGAGCCAGTGTTTTATTAGTATAAATCCAAGGCAATTGGGCATGTTAATTACTGGAAGAAATTCACAGCAGGCAGGAAGAGGTCCGGGATGATGGGGAGATGCCATGGATAATTGCCAAGGTCCACAGATGCCCTGTGACCCTGTGCTGCTGGGATTTCCTGCATTGCAATGGTTGACTTGCAGCAGATTGAATGTTGTCATTGCAGGCTGCAATGTCTAGAGCAAAGTGCCTGCAGAGGGAATTTGAGGCAAAAATGGCTTAAGGCTCACAGAGTACTGTGGCAAAAACAATCATGGGACCCTCCACTACCAAGTCAGATGTTGGTCAGGGCATTTGTAGGCACAAGTGTGCTGGTAAGAGGTAAGCAAACAGGTGATGGGATTTCACTCTTCCTGTCCTACCTGATTCTGGGTCTGCTTTTTGCCTGAGCACTTGATGCTCTTTCACTGCCAGAGCAGGTGATCAGCGAGAGACTCTTTCTAGAAGTGAAATGCATGGAAATGGCTACAGACCTCTGAAGAAAAAGGCAGGTATCTGTGTTGCAAAATAATATTTTCCTCTCTGCCTACACGAAGTCCTCAGTCAGGCTCAGATAAAAGCTTTTCTCCCCTCCCTGGGCACAAGACTGGCCCATATTATTTATTTATTTGTAAAGCTTTTTTTTTTTTTTTTTAGAAGAGCTTTTACATTATTTTTCTTTGCTCTCACAGTTCAAGCATGATTTAATGTGTCAAAACTAGTTTGCTTAGCTGGCCTTGACTGTCTTGCATACTTCCACTAAAACAGGGCACTCTTGCTTCCAGGCATTGCTGCTGCCCAGACAAATGAAGTGTCACAGCATCTAGGACCTGCTCTTGTGTTGTGACAGCAGTAGCATCCTTCAACAAAGCCATCAGCAGGGAATTTAGACGGGGGTAATGCCTGCAGATATGGCTTGGGTCAGGGCAGCGTGGGCCCACACAGGCAGATGTGGAGACAAGCTTATGTTCGAGAGACTTAATCGATCATTCATGTGCAAAGGCTTTTTAGTCCAGATTGAGAGTCTAGCTAGTCCTACAGAGAGAAAGAAACCATCCTGTTGGTGCCTGCGCTAGTGAGCCTGGCAGAAATAACATTGAGAGACCTTGCTTCAGGGTAGTGCTGCCAGACTGATACATCTGGTTGCAGGTTTCCTGGCAGAAATGAGTTGCAGTGTGATCTTTTGCTTTCTGTAGTCAGTGGGGATTTTATCATTGATTTTGGTGGGAGTGAGATGATAATCCTTTATGATATGTTAACTAAATTATTTCCTGGCCTAGATCTTTATTAAGTGTTGCACTGACTGCTAGCAGAACACAGCCTATGGGAAAGAAATTTAGTTCATCTTAATTGGTGTAACTCAGAACCTATTTGTCAGCAAGTGGTCTGATCCTGATCTCCTCCAAACCTCCCAAGTACCAGAGTTTCTGGCATTTTGTGGTTGTCTTTTTTTCATCTCATTCAGGGGGACACAGGCTAAAGTTCATCTACCTCTTTCTGCACTGTTCTCCATTGAAAAGAGTAAGGAAGAGGTTTTGGTCACTTCTCACTCTAATTAGTTTAAATGGCATAGCAACCCTTGAGCCTGCCTGCAGGATGTGGTGCATCATAGGAAGCCTTCCCTAAGGTGCTGCTGTGATGCTGTGTGCTCAGCTGAGCAAGAGCTCTGCACTTGGCATCCCCATCATTGATGTCTTCAGGCTCTTGTCTCCTAGATGCCTCAGTAACACAGTACTCAGCAGTCAGGTCAGACGTCTCCTGGTGTGTTTTTGCTGGGGTGTGTGGGATGGCTGCCAGATGGAAATCTGGTGCTCGGGGACTAGTGAAATGATTGTGTGAGTCTGTTATTGACTGAGCTCTGAGCGTGGCTAATGGCATTGATGAGTTGTGTCATCCTGATGGTGAACGCAGTGGGTCATGCACTGGCTCTCAAATGTAGCATGTTAAGAGCACTGGTAGATGGGGGGAAACGTCCCCTGCCAAATCCTGCCCTTCCAAAATATTGTGGGACTGTTTGATTTGGTGGCCTCTTCTTTTCTCCTGTTTTGTTTGTTTGTTTGTGGGTTTTTTTGTTGCGGGTTTAGTTTGCTGTTGGTTTTTTCCCAAAAAAAGACATGCTAGATCAGACCTTGGTGTGTGAAACACTGGCCAGTGTCGTCTGGAAATTTGATTCCACGACTCTGTAAACTGACACAAAAAGCATTTATCAAGATAACCTGTGCATGACTCCTTCTGTGTCTTCAGTCACTGAGGTATGTGCAAGTCATTTTGTTGTACTTTGTGGGCACTGTGCACACAGCTAGAAACACAATGCCTCTAATGTGGCATCTGTGTTTAACACCATGTGTATTAAAGCCCCAAGCTCTGGGCTAAGAAGAAAATGAATATTTTACAAGAACAGCAAAACCGGCCCAAACTAGGATGAATGTTTTCGGATGGAGGCATTTGCTGTTAGGTTGGAGGCATAAAAGCACCCAGCCTAAAGTTGTGGCGTTCATTTTCAGTGAACTTACTGTAAGTATTTTCCCCACTCTGGGTGGGAAGAAGCAGAGGCAGCACAACAGTCGCACTGCAGTTCTGTCTGTAGGACTGAGCGTGCATTGTGGGATTTGGTGGGAGGCACGTTGTTATTGCTTGCGTGCTGCTGGCAAGTGGGTGAGGGTCCGTGGAAAGCCGAGCTAGAACATTTCTGGTCATGGAGTCACCTTCAGTGTTTTGCGCTGGGTATGTGCATGAAAACAGCGTGGGCTGTGAATATAGAGAAACAAAAATACTCCTGAAAGTTTATTGAGCAAAGGCTTCTGGTTTAACAAATTCAAATTTTACATGTTTCAAAGACAGATTTCCAGATGCCATTGAGAAGAGTGTCAGGCCACGTTCAGATTAGCCTTATTGTTCCATAATATCTTACTGGAGTACAAGGTTAATTAGTACCATAGGCAATATGCATTATTCATCACAGCAGTCAGTCTTTTCTTCTCTTGGTCTGTTGTATGCTGCAAATGTTTTCGCTTCCAATAACAAATCCTTGATATATAATTTTCAAATTTAATCCTGCCAAATCATATTTGTGATACATAAATTATCTGGGCACTCTGATACTGATGGAAAACATTTCAGGTGTCAAAAAGTACTTCAAAAATACTGTAATTTTAATGTTTAACTCCTGGCTTGCTTGGGCACAGACCTGAAGAACCATGGGAGATACAAGATGATTTTATTAATGCCCATCTTCAACCTGCCCCAAACTGGGGATAGCACTAGTGGCACGAGTTGTGCAGTGGTTTGTAGCAGTAGTGTTTTCAGTGCTAATTATCAGTGGTGTCTCATTGCAGGCGTTAGGTGCTGAAGTCCTGTTGCTGCTGTGGTACTGTGGCTGCTTGCAGTACCCCAGCACAGATCTCAAGCATCTCGATTCCCACCCTGAGGTTTGTGGCAGGGGAAGGCTCTTTGTAGCACGGGTCCTTCAAGCAGAAGGGCTAAATGTGAGGTGCTCTTGGCTACTTTGCAGTGCCAGGGTCCCCACCCTGCCCCAGGGTACCATGTGGGATGGAGCTGTCAGCACTGGCTGACAGGTTTGCAGAAGGTCTAGCAAGCTGTGGCTTTCGTTTGCAGTGTGTGTTTGTGGTGCAGAGGGTTTGGCCTTTCTTTCTCAGTTCAAGAAACCAGCACTACCTCATCCTCAGCTGGAACTGTGTCCACTAGAGAGGAGTCGTGCAGGAGGAGGAGTTACGCAGTGAAGTGATTCATCTGATCCTTGCTCATTTTCACCACTGGGGTCCCACTGCCTTCTTTGTCCAGCATTCAGGAGTCTGAGTCAATCCCATATCCTGAGATTACTGTGTTGAAGATGCCTGGCATAGCTTCCAGAGCAGCACTTGGAAAACAATGGTGATCCTTCTCTGCCACCACACCTACTGCAAGAATAGTATTAGTCTGAAAGATCTCTGCGACATGTTTTGCTCCTGCTTTCAAGCTACAACATTTCATCCTGTCTGCTTTCTGGAAGAGTTTTCCAGCCTTCTGTCAGCTATACACACACGTATTAAGTTTGTGGGTAGTTATTAGGAGGAAAACTGAGACACAAAACTGGGTGACTCGCTGAAGGTCCCATGTGGTTACAGAAAAGCCTGTTAGAAGGATTTTCCAGCTTCTTGCAGTGTTCTGTGTGAATCTTCTCTTTCTCATGGAAACTATCAGAACAATAAGATGTTTCTCTGTAACTGTCTGAATACCTGGTGTTTGTCTGAGTCTTGTTATGGTACACTGGTGAAATGGATGTTTTAACACCTCACCCAATCACCCTGAGGGGTGGATGGAGTACTGACCACTATCCTTATGGGATTAAGACATATAAGTGGATAATTAATTAATTAAATAACACATTTTCCTGCTGACTGCGCTTGGATTCATTTCCTGATCTTTGCAATACTGCAACAGTCCCACAAACCAATTTTAATGGAGTTAGGAGGCTCAGGCTTCCTGCTTCTGCCATCCTTGCTTCAAGATCATTAGCAATTTCTCTCATCTCTCTTGCTGTCCTGAAAAGGATTTAGGCATGAACTTCCTTTCTAACGTAAGATGGTGTAGCTTCCTTGCGCAGCGGGGCATGCCTTGCAAAGTGATGTTGTGCTGTCAGGGCCCCAGGGGAGTAACTTGAACTGACGTGGCTGGAGGATAAATATGGCAGATTTCTACCTTAAATAGCCTGTGGCAACAAATCCACTGCACAGGCAAGGAATGCTCGAGATTCCTTTGTGTTCAAATCTGCAAGTAAATATTTTCCGGCAACCCTGACTCACTTCCCTTCTGCCCCTCTTGTTTTGTATGTGCATTGTTCTCCCCTCCTGACTTTCCCTGTAGGAGGAACCAGCTTAGGTGACTGCCTTGCTGCTTGCCTCCTCCCGGCTGGCATGGAGGGGCATTTCAAGGGCACGATTTTCACGGTGGAATGCAGAACACAACGTTGGGTTTGTGTCAGATAACAGAAACGGAACACGTGCTTTGAAAGCGAGTATCCTGGTGTGTCCAGGGCTTTCTGGGGCAGTTTGGAAACAGCTTTTTAGCAAGAACAGGCAGGTGGATAAATAAAAAAATAGTGTTTAACACTTATCTGTCAAACAACTAGCAAATGTCTGTGGTCTTTGATTTAGATGCTGTTGTGATATAAACAAAGGAGCAGTCACAGGACTGTAAAGAGGTGATGATGAGTATTAGTTTTTTCTCCTGATTATTACCCACAGCTTTAAAACAAGTAGCTGAGATTCCTTTCAAGAGACCTCTTGCTGTTGTATAAAGCTGCATTTGTAGAGCAATTTTGATTGCTTCCAGTTAAAAAGGAATACACACAATGTTTCCTTAAAAGTTGGTTGTAGGCAACAGAATAATAAGTAAATTGTACCTAAAATATAATTATGTAAATCATCACCAAAAGTGGAATGGCTTTATCAGCTTAGTCTTTAAGAGTCACATCAATAACTTATGAGCTTTGATAAATGTGCTGTATATGTATCCTACTTTACTGCACACTGTTATGACATAAAGGCAAAGGAATCTAATTTTTTGAGTAATTTCTGAAGACAAACCCAAAAATTCACAGCAGTGGTGTGTAAATTTAGTGTTGTGTTGTAAATCATCATGGTTGAAAGTATTAATGAGATGAAATCTTCTGCAGATGCTGCATCCATAGATCTCTGAAATAGCTCGTGGGGGCGAAGACTAGACTATGTGGCTGATAAATAATAGAAGAGCTTCACTCCCTCTCCTCCTCTCCCTTTTCTTAGGTTTACATGACATGAGCACTGCTTGGAAAAAGTAGAATGGTGTTCAGTCTGTACCAGAATGTAACAAAAGCCATAGTTTTTCCAGAGAAAAGTTATATTTCTGTTTTGGAGCAGTTGGTGTTTATGTCTGTGAGTCTGGAAGCAAGAAAAAGCTATTTATCGCCCCAACTGTCTGACATCATGAGTAAAGAAAGAACCATGAAGTCAGAGAGTATGCATGGGGAGATAAAAAGCCCATCATCTTTGCTTCAGCCACGCAGTATAACCAGCCACTTGAGAATCTGTCTCTGTTTTGGATGGTCTTAAACATGCAAACACATATACCTGAGGCTGTGCCCAAAGGAAGGGAGGTCTGTCCCACCAAGCAGCTGCAGGTTTGGGACATGGCACACCCAGCAACCTACTGATGCAACATTTGGCAGGCGTTGTGGATACTCTGTTGTATCTTTTCCTTGTATTTATATCCCATAAATGTTTTATATCTTCTTGTTAAAGAAGGATGTGGTGCTGGTGCTAGGTGGAACTGACCTGTGATTTCCTGAAAATGACCCCGTAAACTCAGGTTTATCCTCTTTTTTTTTTGTTTTGGACTCTGCTTTGATAGTTTCTTTTCTAACAGGAGCAAGAAATTAAAGTCTCCCAGATGCTTTAAAAATTACCATGCTAGAAAATGTTTTGAATCTTCATTTCTTGGGGAAAAAGTATCAGGTCCTGCTGTAAATAGCTTGTTTATGTTTTGTAAAAGGCAATAAGGAAATGTATGATTTCCTGGGCTGTAAAACAGCAACAACATAAATGTTAGTAGCACTAACACGTGGCTAATGTGGCTTCTTCAAACACAAGGGAGTTTTGCAGGTGATGATGAAGAAAAAAAAGGATTGAGCAGTCAGTCTCAAGTTACGCTTCTTGCTCCTTTTCTGGCTGGAATTCCTAGGGCTGTTGTCACCAGATCAGATATCTGTGGTACCCTGGGGATGTCATTATCTTCATTTGGTAATGGGGAGCAAAACAAAGAAAGGAATCACCAAAATCATGTATCATTCAGTGGAAAATCAGGCTTCCCAATCTCGTACTGTACTTCCTAAAGTGCATGCCTGTGCAAATACATGACTGCTATTCCTTCTCATTAGTGAGTGTAGGCATGTGTCTACTGTATTTTAGCTGATCTTAAGTGACTCGCTTTCCTGGCAATAGCTTCAGTGATGTGATTTGTCGTTTACAGTTGAGGGGTTTTTCCTCCATACACATAGGCCAGGATTTCAGCTGTAGCTCAAACACGCAATTACGTTTTGTATTAGATGTTCTCACAGTCTGCAGGATATTCTCAACTAGGTTAGGAAAGCTAGAGGCAGGACAACATCATCAGTGTATGAGTATTTAATTTGTTATGTCTTAAGCTATCAGGGAAATAGGAGGTCTTTAACATGTTGTAGAAATTCCACTACAAAGTACCTGGTATTACTGAGCTATCTGTATAGACAAGGCTGGATTAAACATTTTGCTCTTTGCTGACTTACTAAAAAGGGTAATTTGCAGCCTTTTCTCTTTTGCTGAAGCACCAGATTCTGAATACATGTTCCAGTGTTTGCTTTAAAATAGCATGCCACTGTGCATGGTGTTTCTACATATTGAATTATCTCTTGAAAAGAGAGTGAAAGTGGATCTGTGCCTTACAAAGCAATGTGCCTCTGTGACAACAGGACTAGATCTCTTCCCCTCAATTGAAAATGAAAACAAAAGCTCTTACTGACTTGGTGCAAAACTGCACCAATCTACTGTTTAGACAAAATCTCTCAGACTTACAGTTTCTGCAGCCAAAACATACAAGCGCGAAGTCTCCAATAAATGATAATTAGTTAGTGTAGAAGTGAAGCCTGGTGTGAGCCTTCAGTTAAACTGTTTTATAATGTAATGCTATCAAGATACTTCATTGTATGCAGAAAGGAAAAAAAAAAATAAAATATACGTTCTCAAATTCCCGTGTGAGGGTGAGTTCCTTTCATTTATCAAGCTTGCTGGTGTGCCTCCAGAAATTTTCTCCAAAATGATGACTAGTTCTTTAATTACACTTAGATAGAGCTGTGTTTGTTGGTGGTGTTTGAAACTACAGATTGAATTTAGTACTGTAAGTGTCATTAATCTGGTGAAATAAAAATGCCGAGTTTTTAATAGGGTCTCAATTTAATGTTTTTAAAAGCTCTGAAGAGATTTAATGCTAAACCAGCCGATATAAATCTGCTTGGCTCCTCTGTAATTGTCTCTCTCAAGCATGTACCTCTCTTCAAGGGAATTTGGCTCACACTAATTTCAAAGCTGTTTACTGCCTGCATGAATTTGATGGACTCTCACTTTTATTGTTAAAAGTTGTTAACATCAGAGGTGACCAGGAAACTGATGTGGCAGAGCCTATACATGGTATTAATTGCCCTGTATTTTTTGTTGGACCACAGAAAAACCCCAGCCTTTCTGTTGTGCTCTAGATGTGTAGAGCCTGTCTGAAAGACCTCATAGGTTTGAGTCTTACTCTCTTTTAAGCCTTACCTGTGAGGTTTTGGCTCCTGTTTTGGCTATGGAAAAGGCTGGGCTTTGCTTTTTGATCTTGTCAGTGGGGGTGTGCCACTACTTTATACTGCTGGTTGCAAGGCATTGGGAGATGGAGCTTTGTAGCTGCATCAGCCTGGCACATAGAGGTATCACACAGTGCTAAATGGAGTAGAAATATGCCATTGTTTTCATGATTACAAATATTTATTCCTAAATAAGTTCCAGTCTATTTTTTTTTTTTCTATGGTGTTTTAGTTTCCTCTCATTTTAGCCAAAGGTAGCTTTTATAGCAAGTCATCAATCTGGTAGGTTTCAAATGAGGAAGGGAGAACATTGCTGGATCAGTGTTCTAATTTATAAATATGAAACATGCATGGAAATCTTGGTGACTTCTTTATTAAACTTGGTTCATTCAACTTTTGTGGGCCTGTCATCATTTATACTCAGTGCCCAGTGGGTCCAGCTTCCTTCTCCCTTCCTTGCTTAGCTTCCTTGTATGGGAGAGCTGAGGGGACCTTGCCCCTGGGATCGGGATGGAGCTGCCTGCATGTCAGTGAGTGTATTTAGCCATCCTAATAGTAAATATTGTAGTTGAGAGGCAGTGGTATTCACAGGGGAGCTGTATTCACTGCAGTCGCTTCAGAGCAACAAAGAGCAGAAACTGTACCAGCCTTGAAGATGAATCAGTGCTGCGGTGATTAAAAAGATATACATTTCCCCTGCTCCACGTAGGAGTCGGCATTGTTTTCCCTAGGGATTGTTGTCAGTCTGTAAATAAAAGATGCTGACAGTTTCCTTGGGGAGCAGCTTAAGGACTGAGAACATCGTTTGCCATTAGATACTCCTCATTAGTCAGTGGCTGACACAGGGAAAGGCGGGTGGGGTGCTGAGCTTTGGCATTTTTCCTCTCCCTGGCATTATCACCCCTTCCTTTTCAGGGTTTGGTCCCACCATCTAGCTGAGGGAATACCTGTGGATCCTATGGTGTTTTGGGGGACTGGAGGGGAAAAGTTTTCTTGGGGACTCAGTGCTGTGTGAAGTTAGAGAAGTCCAAATAAATACTGTGTCTCTCAGCAAGGAGCAGGGAGCCTGTGTATTTGAGCATGGGGCTGGCAGGGCACGGATGCTCCTGAGTACCACGGTGCAGTTAATGAGCACTGCTGCTTTTCTTCCATCGATATGTGAGCAGCTTGGCAAGCAGGCCAGCGAAGATGAGGGGCAGCTCATGAGCCCAGTTACTGTTCTGCTCTTTAATTATTACTGTTTTCAAATCCCTTTCAGTATTCACAGCTCAATTTATGTGCTAATTGGCCCTTTTAATAATCAAAAGACAGAGACTGCAAAAGTCGGTGTGTGCGTTCTCTCAGCAGTGCCACTGGTAGCCATGATAAATTATCTGTGGCAAATGTTCTGTTGCCTTGTGGTGCTTGGCCTCTGTCAACCAGCACGTTTTCTGCTGGTTCTGGTGACCTCCTCTATAAAAAATCTGGTCTGGGAAGGAAAACAGCTGAGGGGGAGAGTGGCTACAAAGTGCTATGGTGCTGCTGGAGCAGAGCAACGCTGAGGCACAAGAGAGGTGGGTGATGCTTCAGGGAGGTTTTTCTGCTTTGAGGATGGTGATAGAGGAGTGGAAACTGTGCAGCTCCTCCCCGAGGTGGTGTGTGAAGAGCTTCATGCCAAGTGCATGTTGAAGTGAATTACTGTGGCTCCTCCTAAGGTACAAAAATAGGATTCTTCATTTTCACCGCCTCCCTTGGCTTCCTGTGTCCGCCTCCTGCCCCTGTCCCCCTTGAGATCTGAGGTGGAAAGAAACCAGGCTTCCTCAGCGCCTCTGGCTCTTCTCTCTGCTGTCACACACACCACCGCATTTTGCTGGAGCTGCTCAAAATGCAGCTATAATTGTTGAGCACATGTCTGCTCTCATTCCCTCCCACTCACCCTCTGGTACCTTGTGCCAGGCTCTGCTTTTTCCTACAAACCCCCCCACTCATTCCTAGCATTTCCACTGCCCCTCTCCCCCCTTCCTGTGCACTGCCAAGCCCCCACCAGTGGTGAAGCTTTTCTGTTGTATCCACATCAGGAAGAGCTAATGTGCTTGGATGCAGATTGCCTTTTGCCTTGGGATGCAGGTTTACAGTGTCACCAGCGTCCCTTGCAAGTGGAATCAATGCTTGCGGGGTTTTTTTTGTTTGTTTTTTTTTTTTTTTTTGCAAGAGGCAGTTTTGTTCTGTGTGTGCAGGAAGAAAGGAGATGTAACACCCTTCCTGCTGCCAGCAGCATCCCAGGCGGCTCGGATGGGTGGAGTGACAGGGCCCAGCATCTGGGCTCCCTCGCATGAGAGCTGAGTGAGTGGGACTGGAGAAAACTCCAGGCTTCCAGCTGCTGGGAAGGAGGTGCATAGTGATGTGAGCCTCAGAGGGTGATGGAGGGAAGGGACAGCTTGAGTTGGATGAGGGATGGAGAGTATTATAAAGCACGTGAGTTTGTTTTTTCAGAGCTTTTTTGCAGGTACGTCTGAGAGTGAGGAGTGTGGGTGTGGTCTGGGTCTTTGAGGATGCCCTGTCCCCTGCTTTTTACAGAAGATGCTGCTTGTAATTTTTCCTGGAGTTGAGAAAGTATCCATTTTTACCTTTGGAAAAGTCAGTCTTTTTGGAGGAAGCTATTTTTGTTGGTGCCTGGGCTTCAGGAAATATTACCATGTTGCTTGCAAGATGGTAAGAAGCTTTTTACTTACTGGGTGTTCTCCTTCCAGTGGTAAGTGGTCAGTCTCTGAGCCCAACCCTTTTAGAGAGAAATCAAACATATCGTGTGCATTAATTTCTTTTTAATCAGTTCTTTCATGTCGTCAGCAAGAGACATTCACCTTGAAAGGAATACACAAACCTTCTTTTCATTCTTCACAGCAATAAAATTGATACAAGAGCCTTGAAGTAGAAACTATTTTCCTTATTTCTTGGTGAGTTTGTGGAAAGGAAAGGGGAGGTTATCTGACTTGTTAACAGGGCTTGGAAAACTCCCTTGGGAGATGTTGCTATCCATTATGACTGTGAGGCTGTGTAAAAAGAGTCTGCAAAAATAACCAGATGCACCTAGTACATTGAAAACAATAGTCATGATACAGCTTTGAATAATACACTACTGCGGGATCTTGCTAGAGGTGAAATAAGATATAACATGGGAGAATCAAGAGTGAGTGTTGAAAACCAGGAGGTTGCTAGGTGCAATGTGTAATTACTTAAAAATATCTTTTAGTTTATCTTCTCTGCAGGCTTTGATTGATCAGAATATTCTGGTCCGTTTTTAAAAGCAGTAATTTTCTTTTTTCTTTGTTTTCATGGAAAATAATGAACTGAATACAGGCTGATTTGTTTCAAGAAAGCCTACCTTATTAACTGGGGACATAAAGAATTCATGCTGAAAATGTTATAAGCCTGAGCTGCATATAGCTTGCAGTTTTCGTGTTAACCCATCCTCTAGCTCTATCTTTCTTCTGGTGGAAGGGATGTTGGCGGGAGGGGAAGATGTTCACATTCCTAAAAATATGTGTGGTGTTTAGTAGAACAAACCTGATAAATTATTAACAAGGAGTATTTGTCAAAAGTGGTCATTAAACACATAGTTCAGTGGGTTTTCCCAGTCTCCCTGGAGGAAGGTGGATGTAGTGACTGGGGCAGGGCTGGTGTATGGGTCAAGCAGCCAGAAGGGAGACATGTAAGTAACATTCCATGCTTGGTGAGAGATACGACTCCAGACATGGGCTTAGACATGTTAAATATAGGTTCATCTTGGAAAAGAGTAAGTTTCAGATTACATACTCCTTCAGTCTGTGGAAAAAATGTGGGAAAATCCTTGGGATTTAGCAATTTGTGAGGCTTTTCCTTGCCTAACCTTTTCATGTTGGTGGTTTCACAGAATGCAGTCTGTGAAATGGTCTGGTTTTAGGGGGTTGGTATTCATTTCCAATTGATAGGTCCCAGTTTGTCTCAAGCCAAGAGTGACCATATGTAATTACCATATAATGGCTGTTTATACATATGGGAGTGTGGGAAAAGAGGGAGAGATGAGGAAATGTGTAGAGTATTGGCTGTGTGTTGCTGGTTCTTGCAGTCATCAGCATCACAGTATTGCGAATGCACGCGTGCAGAAGTTGTGCAGTTTGCTTGAAAATCATGAATTTTAAATCCTACTTATTTATTGAATTCTTTGATTTGCCTCACAGATTTTGAGGCTTTAGTTTTCATTTTAAAGCTTTGCTTGGCAAATGTGAAGCCTGCAAACCTAATTAGAAAAAGAAGGATGCAGACTGTGATTCGGATGGGTCATTTAATGTAAAATACAAAATAGGATGAAGATAAGAGTCCTGTCAAGAGTGGCAGTAAAATATGAACAAACCTTTTGCAGCTGATACCAATTGCTCAGTGCTCCAACGGAGGGGGTGCCTCCAGGAATAACTGGGTTAGGTTTTCTGACTTGAATTTACTACTAGGTGAGGTGAGATTAGTGTAATGAAACCCATTTGGCTTTAACGTCTCAGTGCTTTGCGTCTAATGTCTTTTTCATCAGAGGGGCAAACAACCGTACCCATCTGAAGATCAGTCTTGCGGTCTGTATCAGAGACTATCATGTTAATAGTCTCTGAGAGGACTTGAAATAATAGAGGTGAGTTTTGGGAATACATACTGCTTTTATCTAGACTAAATGAATTCTCTATTTGAAAAAAAACAAACGCTAGTCCCCGGAGCTGCCATTCTGTCACTTCTCTTTCCCAGCAAATTAAGATATTACCCATGGTGTAGTAAATTATTTAAAATCAATACACTTGGAGTTCTTATCTTGTCCAGTAGGCTGAAGATGAAAAATTATGCTGCATGTTTCCAAACAAAGTGTTTCATACGTGATAAATAGTCATTAAATTGTGCCTCACAGATGACATCATACCTAATAATACATTAGGGGTCTTTGTATCTATGCGGCTCCCAGGAGTCAATTATTTTGTCAGCTAGTGCTGCCTCATGAAAATAGCAGATTTTTTCACCAGGGCCAGGCAGCTAGCCATGAAGGAGTAACTAAAGCAGATGTGTTAGTGGAAAATGTGGCATTGCAAGGCCAGTGTAGGCAGAGTGAATACTTAGAAGTTGTAGAAAACCTTGAGGCTGATGCATTTTTTTCTCTTTATCTTACTGAGAGTATCAAATGAACAAAGTGCAGAAGAAAATGTTCAGCTTTAAAAACAAAGGGGAGCAACTGAAATTTTCTAAATGGGGACACGCACCTCCAAGCTGAGCACAGGCCTTAATGCCTGTGTAATGATGTGCCTAGAAGGAAACACTTAAGTTTCTTGATATCTATTATATTAGTTACTAACGGTGTCTACATGAAACTCCAAACTCAGTCCAGGTTAGAACCTGCTCACGAGAAGCTGAAAGCTGCCTCCTAGTTGTAGTACTATTATTTATGTACTGAGTTACACTTCATGTATTTCAGTGTTGGCATTACTCTGCAAGCAGTCATTATACCTATTTGTATCATATATGCCTTAACTGGTTTAGCCTTGTTTTAGAAGTGTTTTTCTGTTTCCTGTGAATAATAGTATGAAACATCCCATTATTTTAGGAAGTGATGAGCGTGTGAATTGTAACAATCCTGCATGGCCTTTCTTTGGAGCAGAGGCAAGTCCTGACTGCATTACTGGTAGTGTTTCTTTGTAGCTGTAGTTCTTCCCTGAGCTCTGATACATAAGTGTTTGAGCACTTTGTCTCCTCCCTTATTGAAAATTTCAGCCTTAAGACCTTATAGTGGGGCAGAGAGAGAAATATGTTCTTAAGTTTAAATAGATTCAGAACCTACTTGAAATCCTGAAGAAACTGATGGTGGCTGGATCTGCTACTGAACTGGCATGGGTGAAATCATGGAATAATATGAGCAAAGGTTTTTGACACTGTTGCATCCTGATTTGCTCCCAAAACAATCCGTTTGTATGTATCCAAAAGCCTTTTAGGCAGGAGGGTATGGCCAGCAAATGTCTGTGTAAAGAACACTTTAAAATGGGAATTTCTTATGATAAAGAAACACTTTATTTAAGCAAGAACACCAGTTAAAAGTATTTGTGACTTTAATGACCTTAATCTCCAGATTCAGTTTACTGTATAGAGTGTGTTTAAAATGCCTAAATTCTTCACATCTTTCACAACAAAGGATGCTGGATGCCTCAGTGATCTTGGAGGCTACCCAAATCAGTCTTAGACTGTTTTGAGACTGGTTGTGACATGACGTAGAGAGATCCTCTGCAGTAAATTATCTTTCTAAGAGGAACCCAGCAGGTTTTGCTGAAGCATCCTGCTGGGATGAAGGAGAATGAGAAGCATGCAGTGCTCAGTGATGCGCAGGAGGACTGGAAGGTGATGAGGAATCATGCTTATCGCACGGGCAGCACAGGGCAATGTGGTACTTATGGAGTGGGCATGACTAACCAGCAGATGCTTCTGGCCATTTCTGTGCCATCGTCTTTCCTAGTTGCTCCTCCACTGCTGTGAATTGATTTGGAGCAGTGTTGTGTTGTCATGATTTTGCTCAAAAGAGCAAACTGATAATTGTGTTAAATTGATGCTGCTAACAGTGGGGAATGATGGCTTCTGTTTCTCGTCTTCCCACCTTCATTGTCCCAAGACCTATGTTTCTGTGAGGACTTCCTGAAACCCTGAGAGCTGTCACCCAAGCTCAGTGAATTACAGTTTTAACAATTTTGCCTGCTCCTTAATGCTGTTGAAGGGTCGTCATCTTGATGGCTCTGCTGTTGGCTGCTCTGTCGGGAGTCAGCCCCATGTTCTGGCGATGAAGCTGTCCAAGGAGGTGATATGCTCCTGAGGGATTTTTTGTTTTCTGTGGGCTTGCAGGACAGGGGCCTTCCTTGGAAGGGAAGGGCTGTCTGAGACCGTCTCCAACCTCTTCCTTCAAGTCGATACTTGATGTTTTTATGGTGAAAGGAATTGGGAGTTGGTGTGTTGGAAGTGCGAGGTGGTTGTGTTGCTGGACATCAGCAATCGCCTTATCCATTTGTTTTGAACCCAGTTTACTATGTGTGAATGCAAAAGCTGATCTATTGAGTGTTCTTTGCTTTAGCTGTCTGATTCAGTCATCCTTACAAAACACTGTTAGTCTAATTCCAGCAACATGCTTTTGCTCTCTCTCTCTCAGGGTTTTTGAGTCTTTCTGTGCAGAAGAAAGGGCAAAAAGAGGAGAAGGGAGAGTGTGGGAGCTGAACCATGATTGCAAGCCAAATGGAAGAACATTTTGAGGAGGAAGTTTTAGGACAAGAGGTGGGACAGTCTCATGTGACTTTTAAGAAACCAGTAGAAAGCTGGTTTCTTCCATATACCAGGTATAAAAGGTATAAAAAATAATACCTTTTAGGTATTTTTGGTTGGAATTCCAGGACTGTAGGAAAAAAGCATGAGAAACAGTGGCTGGTATGGTGGGAGTTAAGAAAGTTTTGTAAAGGAGCTTTTATAAAACAAAATAAACCCACTACCTGAGAATAAAGCTAGAACACCATTTTACCTGTTAAAACATTTCATTTTGACTACCCATGGCTGGATTTAGTTCACTACAGTAGTGTTTTTAAGCATATATGAGGACAGGCTTATAGGAATGTTACGGCTATCACTGAGTTTAGATAGGACATCTACTTTCTTGCAGTATTGCTGATAGTGATAGAAACAGTGTTTTCATCATCTGTAAACCCCATGATTTTTCTAGGTTAGTGTGGAAATTGTTTCCATTGCTTCAGTGCTAGCAATACAACTATAAATTGTGTTCAGAAAATATGTCCTTGAAATGTCCTTTGTTCTACCTCTTTTTTTCATGCTTAGTGTGCTCTACTACTCTTTCTTTTCCCAATAACCTGCTTTAGGGAAATTATGTATAAGGCTCAAGAGCACAGATATCACCATATTCTTCTTCTCCCTGTGTGCTTATTTTCTACTGCAATGCCCAAAGCATGTTAGGGTATTATATTATTTTTCATATTGTAATTAGTTTCTTCCTGGATGGATGTGGGTTGGGGTTTTTTTTGCTCTTAGGTGTAATAATCCTCTGTCTTTTTTCTAAAAGTGTAGTGCAACAATTTGTAGAGTTTTGAGAAGGAACTGGAGCCTTATATCTGTTCATATATTTGCACTTCATGCCCTGTGTTTTGAGAGAAATCACATTGAACCCAAACCTTTGAGAGCTCTTCAGGATCCCAGCTGGAGGGTTCTTCCACGTGACCAGTCTCTTAAAGCAAGTAGAATCCCCATAATCAGAAAATTGGAGCTGTTGTCAGGTCCTTCTGTTGGCCTCTAAAAGACAGTCACCAGTTTCTGCAAATCTTGCCTCACTTCCAATTCAGCCCTTAAAACCTCAACATTTTTTCCTTTGTTCTTTTCTGGCGAGAAATTACCTATACTGGGTTGTTCCCTTTCTCTGCACCCAAAGGAAACTTAAGGGTAATTCAAAATCACAAACCAGGTGTTAGAAACTTCCCAGTATTTTGTAATGCTCGTAGAGATGAAGAGCTTGTTTCGGGATGTGCATTAGGCCTTTGAAGATAACTTCACTGTGCTGCAGGGTGCTGTTTGAATACCTGGGTAGAGGTTTATATTGTCTGTACTAAGTCACTTGTGTTTCGGACACACAGACTGGGACTGGGCAGGGGCATGGGTCCTCTGGCTGTACTCAGGTGCTTTGTCTGTCTGAAGAGATAAAGCCTGTGCTGGGTACTCAGAGAGCCTCGTCTTGTCCATTAAATTCGGTAAAAAGTGGAAGTGTTCTCCCTTTTCACCAAAGGGAACCTAAACCTCCTTGTTCCCTGCCAGGTTGGGAAGAGGGAATGATTATGGGAATAAGGGGAGAGGAAGGAGGCAGACCATCCTGTCTTTCTGTGGTTACTTACACAGTGTTTCCATATGCTGAAATGCAGTTAGTTCTGTTTTGAACAAAGAAAAAATTCTGCTTTTTTCTCACCTTTGTGGCAAGCAACTGGAGAAATAGCTGAAGTATTCAGAAGAAACACTGATCACCATCAGGGCAAAATATTAAACAGTAATTCCTTTGAGGCACCTATATCCGTGTTTCAGCTCATGTGCAATTGCCCTGATGGTCAAACTTGGTATTGAAGTGAGTAGAAGTCGAGAGAGCACAATGGCTTTTTCTACTTGGGTGACTTATGTAGGTGCCCATATAAGTGTTGAGAAGACTAATTTCAAGTGAGTCTTGTAAAAGGCAGCACTGGGGACAAAATTGCATCTCCCTCTGAAAGTTCAGGCTTGTTCTGGAGACTTATGACTCGAATGTGGTGTTGAAAGTGCACTTTTAGGAAGATGCACAGCCTGATTTCTGAGGACTAAATAGGAAGTGCACAGGATTGATGTAAATCTGGGGAAGGCGCTGCACTGTCCTGTGAACATATCCATCTCTGCACAAAGAGTAGAAGCTGCGATATTTAAAGCAGTGCTTCTGACCTTGGGCAAGTCTTTTTTTATCTTCTTCTTGTTTCCCACTTTCTTGTCAGTTCAGCCAAATTTTACTATCTTTTGGGGTAAAGTATACTAAATGGCACGGAGATTTATCTGGGGCATATCAGCACTGCTATGTTACACGTAATAGTGTGCTTGGCACTTGGTTTTTGCATACCCATCTGTTTGCCCTTACTAATGCTAGCTATCAGCTGAGAGTCCAAGAGCATTTCTGCCTCATCCTGGATGTTTATATCCATGAAAGAATTAGTGATGAGAAGGGAAAGGGGATGAGCAGTTGGAAAACAAGGTTTGCAGTTAGTAGGTAAACCTGGAATTTGCTGAAGCGCCTGGGAGATGGTCTGACCTGCACTCATGCACGTGCTCCCCACGCAGCAGCACACAAACATGTGCAGCATGGGCAGCCTGGGTGGTTAATATTTATTGAAAATGAACAGCCTGTGAAATCGCTCTGGAAACACTGCATTGTGGAAAGACTGTGGAGAGACCCGAGGGCAGCTGTTGGGACGATACATCACAGATGCTCCTTTGGAAATGGGTGATTTGCTGCTGAAGAGCAGCCTGGCTTGTTTGTGGAGCATGCCCTCAGTGCTGCCCAAGCAGGACAATCCACTGTGCTGGCTGCTCGTGTTGTAGCAGGATAGTGTTGACAAGTTAATGCTTCCCCTTGGAGTTTTTACAGCAGAACCTCCAGGTGCTGCCAATGCCAAACCAGTGAATTGATAGTTCTGCTTACTGCATTATGGAGAGCCACAATGACCTGAATTTAATTGCTTCTTACCTGTCCTTAATGCTGAATTTTACAGTATTTATCGATCAAAACTCGGGGAAAAGGAAGGAGTCAAACTTCCTCAGGTTTTAGTGCAGTCCAGAAATTTGCTTTGGTTCAATAAGTTAAAAAAGGTCTAACAGACAAAAAAGCAATACTTTGCAACTAGGCATTTTATGACTTGTTAATAAAGCCTTAGCTGAACTGGAATTGAGACACTTTTTTCCTAATACAAGCAGTTATCCTCTTGAGATATACTTGAGTTTGAGAGTCTGTAAGCCACAGCAGGTAGCTGTGCTGGCCTGAGCTATGGTCACCAGCCTGGTTGCCAGCCTGTGTTATAGGTATATTCTGGAGTCTGTTGGCAAATGGGGTCAAATCAAAAAACGGATGTCACCATCTACAAAGGGACTTGGATTTCCGCCCTGGAAAACTCTCCACTATTCCCCACACTTTGTCCATGTGGCACTGTCATACTCTTGAAGTACCAGACCTTGTTAGGTACCCCTGACTTAAACTGATGGAAGAATGGAAGTGCTGGTTTTGGGGCACAATTGAAGGAACTTGGGTTCTCTAACTGTATTTCTCTCCTTAATATGTTGGGATTTCTATATGTTTGAAGTTTATATATTTTAAAATTTTTATTTTTCAATCTTGTGTTGGGTTTGTCCCAAAAATATCTCCCTCTCCTGTGCTGTCTAAGTAGCAAGTCACTACAAATTGTAGGACTGGGGGAATTTCTAGAACCGTGGATAGTTGTAATATCTTTTAAAGATCTGCTTTACCAATCCTGGTGTTTTTCCTCTTTTGGTTATTTTGATACAAGAGGTTTTTTCTGGAAATGTTTGGCTCTTTTTGGCCGTCTTGTAACTGTAACTGCACAGGAAGCATTGGGTTTATTTCCTGCATTTTTGCCTGTCCTTGGAAAAAGTCTGCATCAGTAGGAAAGCACATTGCAGGTAACTAGGACCTTTTGCATATTTGCAGTCAGTGAGTGCCATAGAAAGTCTGCAGCTGAGCTACTCGATGAAAGAATAGCTCATTAAAAAAAAAAAAAGAAGAAGATGAAGCATTTTACCTTTTACGGAACTGTGTTTCTCATTTATTTAGGTCATCTGTTATGGGGAGTGGGGGATCTATTACTCCTGCTATCTTCATGCTGCTTGTGATTTATTTTCAACTTAAGTATCATGCTGGCATCACACAGGACATTTACAGTTTTGAACTGAGATGCCTCTCTCCCTGCCTGGTGGTAATGCCCTATCAATTCCAAATGGCAATTAATGCTGTTTCCCCAAAATGACTTCTGCAGAAATAAAGTGTAATTGGAAAGTAGTTGCCCATTACAGTGATTTATCTTGTCAGTGACTGATTTGTTATTTAACTCTAAAACATTTTATTGATGTCTTTGGAAAGTGACTACGTGACCTAAGTAAAAATGTTAAACTTATTAATCATGGTAAGTTTTCTCTGCTGGGTTTACCATATACATAAATTATGTAGCTTGTAAAATAGGCTGTTTATTATGCTAAGAAAATACAGTGCTGTACTACAGGCAGCACATAGTTTTAGTTTTATTAGCTTTTAAAATAAAAAGTTCAGTAGATAAAAAGGTTAAGTGCAAGTTACTTGTTTCATTTTTTATGGAGTGCCTTAGAAGGTAAAGATACTGGGTCCATGGTGAGTAGTACTGTTGTAATTGATTTCCAAAACCAGAAGTTCTTACTGAGTTGCAGCTGAGAGGAAGATCACCTCTTTGCCTTGAAAGTCCCACGGGGAATGGATTGCAACAATTCAGACACTTCTGAGCCTTATAGATTCTGAATTTTTACAAATTTTATTTCTTTAATATAGGAAAATACCCTTTATTATCCACTGGATTCATTTACATTTCTGGTGGAGAGCAATATGACTAATAACACTAACTCCCCTCTTTGCTGCAAGACTAATAACTGTGAGGGTTGGTTTTGAAAGTATAAAACCTTAACTGAGTTGCGGCATTTCTCACAGAAGCAGGGAGAGTTGAAAAAAAAAGATCTGGAATATTTCTGCTGAAAGAAAAGTAAGCAAAGGAGAAGGAATACAGCTCTGCTTCTGATGAATCCCTTGAGATGCCAGAAACGAGCGAAAGGACATAGCAGATCCCAGGAGGAAGAGTGGCTGTGTTGTGGAGAGGGACCTGAAGGACAGGGTCTTCCTCATGTCTCTGCTCTCCAAAATAGTGTTAAGCTATGAGTAAAGAGGAGCCAACTCATCTTTAAATCAATTTTCCCCTCAGCTGTAGCATTTTCTAGATCTAATAGGGAAAGATGAGCTCAAACCAGTTCATTTTGTACATTGCAGTGCTTTGTGCAAATCTCTCTTTTGCAATTCATGCTCCTCGTGATAGAAATACTGAATTAATTTTTTTTACCAGAAATTCTCTCATAAAAAAAAAACAGACCAAAGTTCTTGATGATGATTAAGAGCAAACCCCATGGTGACAAAGTCACTGCATCTTTCCATGCTGTAAGAGTTGCTCCCAACACTTCTCTTGCTGCAATGCAATAGGAATGAACATCACACCATACCAGAGTAAGATTTCTTTGATTTCCGTGTCTGATATGGATATCTGAGAACAGGCAGAAACTTGGGCTTTATCAAATTTGTATTTATTACCTGTTTATATATTCCATTGCTGGAGGATCTGAACAGTTTATTTACAACACTGTCCACATCCTCTTTCTCCTGCAAGTCCCCTGTGTCACTGCAAGTGATAAAAAGATGCTCTGATTTAGGTCTTGAAGACACATGTGTGTGTTAATATCCTGTTGAATAAAAATGCAGCTCTATAGAACTCCTTCTAATTTCCTTCTATGTGCAATGCCCAAGATATTCATTATATGATCTCATTTCATTTTATTACCTTACTCGTTTTAATTTTTATTTTATTCATAACAAAAACATAGGATAAGCAGAAGATGAAGATCAAATACAAGAATGCCAACAGATAAAGAACTTTGTAACATGAAATAGGAAATTTCATGCTGTTAATATTCAATCGCATGGGAAGCAGGTAGGGTGAGTTGGTCAGGGGAAGACAAATCAAAGAGATGTGGGATGAAGGCTTGGAAAGGATTCTTCTTCCTGAAGAAAGAGGCTGAATCATGTGATTGTCCTTTAAGAGGCAAAATAGCTGGGAATGATGAAATTTACTGACATTTATCTTCACTATGGAAGTCCTTTATCCTGTTTGTTAACTGAGATAATGGACGAGTAAACCTTTTACTTCTTAAGAAGCAAACGCTTGAAGAATTTGGTCTCCTGGCTTCCTGCTGCAGATCTGGGAGAGTGGGGTTATGGCTGGACAAGGTTCACAAAGTGCCCTGTCTCATTCCTCACCCATAAATAGTACTCCATGAGGGATATCCTCTGTGCAGGGTGTGCATATGAAACTGCCAGCTTCTATTTTGTCCAAACAGGTGCCTGTCGTATAGGGGGGGAAGCCAAGCTGTATCCCAACTTGAACATCCAACACTGGGATGGGCTTGGAGCATGGCATGGCTGTTTTTTGTCTGAGGGAAAGCTGTGAATGTCTAGCGAGAAAGGAAATTATTAAGGTTTTGCATTACATAGAGCATTTGTGAGCTGGACAGCGATGATGTGAAATAAGTCTCCAAATTCCTGCTTCTCTCTGAGTTGTGATGTGATCCTTGAGCACAAAATTCATGGAGATTTGGTAGTGACATGAAAGACTGAACCATACTATTACTCACATATCTGCATTTAGTGACACTTGCAGAGACTTTTGACAGGAGGCCCTTAAGCCTTAATCCCCAAGTCTACATTTTATGCAGTAGCCACTAAAACAAAGGGATTTCAGGTTTTTTGAGTAGCATTGGCTTATTTATTGAATTCAGAACTGTTGCTCAAGATATTGAAGGGGGTTACTGATGGCTTTTGTGGTTTCTGGCATTTAATACTGGCAGGTCATGGCTGAGGAAGTCTTTTCTTGTTGTCTATCTGTAATGTGTGTGTGAGGTTTTCCCTCATCAGGGTCTCTCCAGGACTGATGCTCCCTGCTCTTTGGGGCTCCTTATGGTCACCCTGTCCGCAGTGGGTGGTCCTGGCCTGGTTGGCTGGGTTTGAAGGAACTCTTGTCTGGGTTTGAAGGAACTCTTGCCTGTGTGCCTGCTTTGGTAAGACCACTGAAGTCAAAGTCAGGCAGTAGTTGCAAGGCAGGGTGGCAGTGAAAGACTGAAGGACATTGAGATGGGTGCTTTTCACAGACTATTTGACATGCTGTAATCCACTTTTGTACTTTAGTAGTTCATTTCATTAGCTTGGCACTCGCTGTCTAAATATAAAAAATGCATGCTGAAAAATCGATTACTGTCACTTGTCAGTGTGCCTCATTTACCCTGCCTCAAGTGCCTGGGGATAATTGGCAACAGTGGAAAAGTTTAGCAGCCTCCAACTGTCAGCAAGGTTGCAAAGGCACAAAACAGGCTTTCCTATCATGACATTGGCATGTCAGCTTTGTGGGGGTTTTGAAGGTGGGTGTGGAGGGGGGGTTCCCATTGCAAGCTAATTCTTGCTCGGAACAGCTTCCCCTCTCTGCTCTCTGGGACAGAGCATCCCTTTTTCCCAGCTCTGCAAACCTGTCTTAAACAGCTTTCTGTGAAAGTCAATTCAAAGAGCTGGAAGTGCTGCTTAGGGAGGAAGCCTTCTTGGGGCTTATAGCTCTGAAATAAGTCCGTATGTGTAAGTTTTCAAATCGGTCCCTTAGCTTGTGCTTGCACTGAAGTTTGAATGGAGTCCCAGAAAGTTTTCCTGAGAGAAGGTAAACCCTGTGAGCCTGTGCTTCTTGGGTGTACTTGAATTTTACTACAGCCTTTCTAGTTGAAGATGTGGCTTTTGGAATAACTCCTGGCAAAGATTACAGTCTCTCTAGAGTGTCTTGTATTTTAATCCTTCTAATCTATAATGTTTTCAGCCTCTGCATATTGATTGATTTCTTTTTTTCTTTGGGGATGTTAAGAATAATAACCAGAATGAAAATCTTAGTACAGGGCATCGCTGCTGAATTGATATGGTTTTTTGTTCCTAGTTAATCAGCAGCAAGTCTCAGGGTATCAGTGGGTGGTCCTGCATATCATCAGTTTTTACAGCTCTGTGGACCAACCATTGAAGTCCTGCAGTTTAAAGTATATTACTTGATGGAGCAGCTGAGCTTTTGCCCTGTCATTTTGAATGATATTCCATAATAGTATTTAATGCGATGTTAACTTTCAACGGGAGCATGACTAAACACTAGAAATGAAATTTTTTGACATTTGTCTGTTGTTCATTATGGTTGATGTGCAGTTTGTCATCCTTTTTAAGTAACACTGCATCTAGCACAGATAACACGCTTGGAACATAATGAGCTGTCAAAAGATTATAGCTACAGAAAGGTCAAATAATCACTTAAACATAGTTAAAATATAATTCTTGAAAACGCTGTTGGGCTGCTACTTCATTGCATTTAGTTAAAATGTTTAAAGAAAGCCCCTAACTCCCCCAGTTCTGTTTTCCTGAGATAAATTTAACAGACACAGATAATACAGAGAAAGAAGAAAACCTCCTATGTTTTAGCACCGTTTTAGAGAAATAAAACTAATCACCCTGACTTGACAGGGAAGCACTCTCTGAACATATTTTGCAAGCATGTTTGTCTCTCAGTGCAAATTAATTACTAATTGCCTGTTATGTGATGTGTTGAAATTAGCTCTTTCTTTCTTATCATAGCTTGAGACATCTTTGCCTCCTACTTCTTAAGGAGGTCAGGGCTTCAGCCTCCTCTGGAATCCCAAATGAGATTTGTCAGTCAGGCGTAGCAAAATCTAATCTCATCCAGAGAAAAAGAAAAAAACAGACCAGAAAATGATCTGATTTTCCGATTTCATGGCCAAGGTTACCCCGGAAAGTGGCATTTAAAGCCCGTAACTAAGGTGGCATGCCAAACTAAGCACTAATAACAGAGCAACCATGTGGAAAGATATCGCTTTAACAATTTTACAGTTGCTAAGTGTGAAAATTGTAGTGTGGGCAAGCTCCTGGAATCTGTGGCAATTGGTTCAAAGAGCTGGAATTGATGCTCAGTGAGAAAACACTCTCAGCCCCTGTAACTCTTAAACACTGATGAGGTCGGCTGCTGCTTTTTCTGTTCAAACATAAGGCTGAACAGCTTCATTAAAGAGATTTTTTTTTTTCTCTGAGAATAAAAAAAAATAGCAACAACATCGCATAGTGTTGGTTGGTGACTTGATAAGATGGTGTTATCAATGTGATCTTGTGCTTTACAGGCCTGAAAGAAAAGAGATTAGGTGGTTGAACTTAGAAGATGATGTATTTTTTCTTGTTCTAAGTGCTGTTCTGCTTTTGCTTCCTGGACGCACATGCTTCTCATGTTCGTGCACGTGTGCATGCTCCCCTCCCCTGAGCTATGCCTGTGCACAGCTTTATTCTCTGAAAATACCTGGCTGATGCAATGCATGAGGCACTATCCATACAAGTCTCTGGGACGGGAACTGTGAGGTGATGTGTATCAGGAAGTGCTGAAGGAGCAGATTGAAAGGAAGTGTATGTTCATGTTTCTGACATTATCTCCGGGCTGATTTGCACTAGAGGTGGTAAGACACCTTGGAGGAATAATCTCTTGAATGAGTTTGTACATCAAAGGCTGACTATTATCTAGCCAGATATTAAATGAGCCAAAGGCCACTGTATGTCTTCTGTAAATCATAAACCAGCCTTCCAATCCCGGCTCAGTGAAGCACTTGTACCATGGACTGGATGTAGCAAGGGCTCCAATCCCCCCTGTAAAACTGTGTTGTCAGACCTCCCTCCTGTGGCAGCAGAGGTGGCACTTCCCATCCTATGCAGCAAATGCACAGGGACCGTCCCAGGCACCTGTGCAGCGACAGACCCACCCCACCAGAGATGGCCGGGCAGCCAAGGCGCTGCAGCAACAGGAGGCTTTGCTGGGACTGCAGGAGCTTTGCAGAGCTCCTGACGGCCCTTCAGGGAAACACACCCGGGAGGAGAGTTGTCTACGGCATGAGGAGATGTTCTCACCTCCTGTGGCTTCAGGATGTACCTGAACTTGGATGAAGACAGTTTGGGACAGGCTGCAGCCATGCTGTTGGTTGATGGGCTGTCTCTAAAAGGTTCTGGGCAGAAATTGCCATCAGCGTTAGGCAGGTGCCCAGAAGTTCTGATTGCAGTAGTCCTTTCTGTGAGCATGGGAGGCCTGAGATGATGCCTCCTCCTGGGTGATGCAGTACCAGCACCTTCGCAGCTGAGGTCATTTGGGTGCCTAAATGAGGCTGCAGGGATCAAGCTCTGGGTAGCTGTTAGTTAAGGTTGTGGCTCTTAATCAGCTGGCGTTAGTGAGGCTTGGGAAATTACCCCAGTTGCTCTTGAGCTGGGTGTGGGAATATTATCTATTCGATAGCATAGGGTTTGTCCTGGTCTGTGTGAAGCACAGCTAGGGACCTCTTCAGGACCAATGTATGTTTTGTGAAGACTGTCATTATGTTTTCTGCCCTCTGAATTTCTACCATTGTGAGCATCAAGGTTCTGTGTGTCTTTTTCTCTTAGCTGGTTTTAACCCTTGCCTTTTAAAAGTGAAGATTCCTGTGTGATAGCACTGGAGAGGCAAAATGTGTTGGGGGGTTGGCTGGGCTGCAATAAGCTATTTTTGCACAAATTTCTTGTCTCTCCTCATGTTGTTGTCAGCAAGTCATGTTTCCAGAAGCTGAAGTCTAAAGCAGCTTATATTTGACACTCTGCAGAGAGACTGGAGCCTGGCATGCTCATGTGGACTCACGAGTTCTGGTCTTTCAAGGACAACCCATTTGTGCCATGGGCTGCCCAACGCAGGCGATGAGCGTTTGGCTGGGTGAAACCCTCACTTGCTGGGTGGGAGTGAACAAATGCTCCAGCACGGGCTTCTGCCTTGGCTGCAGAGCCTGGCAGCAAGCGCCCGGAGCTGCCTGGCTTGGCCTAAAGGTTACCAGCTAGTAACCTTCTGCTCTTCTGATTTGAGCAAGGAAGCGTAGAAAGCAGAGGACTAAAGAGCAGAGAGGGCTTCCACTGTTCTCAAGCTAGTCCTTGTCTGCCAGAAGTACTAAGTCATACAGTCCTGCCCATAAACTCATTTTAGCGTTTTTACTGCGCCACCTGCTCCAAATAAACTGGAGGTATGGTTTAGACTCATTTGGAAACAAAAAGCTGAAGTTCAGACTTTCTCCATATGGAGACTCCTCTTGAAATGAAGGAAAATCGAGGGAAATGCGGATTCAGCTCTTTCTGTGGATCCCTGTATCACCAGTCTCTCCATTTTGGAAGAATTATGAACCGTAATTGCGAACCATGAATTCATAATTATGAACTGCTTCCAGCATGCCAAAAGGAGAAGATTTTTACAGAGAAATTGTGTGTGTGCAGAACCTAGGCCTCTGCTCTTGGGGGCCATGTTACCTGCTTGTAATGGGAAAAATAAAGCAGTCCCACAGTGTGTCTTTGCAGCCCATCCCTACCAGCTCCTCCAGGCATGCTGAGGCTTTCTAAAGAGACTGGGAGAGACAGAGAAGAGCTCTCTCTCTTTGGGGAGCAGCCTGAGCAGCTTCTGATATTAGGAGCTGCAGCATCTTGCTGCCAGCAACCATGATGTGGCAATGCCTGGGATTTTGGGGGGTTCCATATGGGATGGGGGGTGTGGCTTTTGGGTTCTTTTATTCTTTTTCTTTTTTTCCTTCTTTTTTTTTTTTAACCCAACACAAGGATATTGATAGTATTTGCAGTCAGGCTGTATTGTAGTTGTAAGCTGTGACAACTGTGGATGTAGATTTGTCAGATCCTCCATATTTTATCTTCTTAAACATAAAAATCATTTAGAGTTGGCTCAGCCTAAAGATGCTACAGAGGATGTTGTTGTTTCAATACATTTGACTTCACAAGTAGGTTGTCTGACTGGATACTTTAAATCACATCCACCAGCATGTACTGCAAGCTTTTTCTGGTGCCTAGATTACACTATATGTATTTACCAATGTAAGTCTGGTTTATAAAACATTTTCTAAACTTTAACCCTTCATTCACGTGCTTTACTGCATCAGCCGTGTTTCTTGCAGCCAGAGATATTTGGACTCCTGCCTGTCTACTTCCTAAATGAATAAATGTGACCTCATACATTTAAAGTGACACCTGGGAGATATTTCTGGATTTATCAGTAGCAGAGAGCAAGAATTGCTTACATTTCTGTCTGACCTGTTTGGGTCGGGGGGAGGAGAGTTGGGGATAGGTATCGCCATACTCAGTGATTGAATCTGTCACATGCCTGAGTCTGAGATGTCACTGCTGGCTGACTGCTGGTATCTCTGTGGGTGGCAAGGCAGCTGTGAAAGGCGGTGGTTTTGTATCTCTATTCATCTTCTAAACCATAAGGGAGGGTGAAATGGGAAGTAAATGACTGGAGCAGAAAACGTCTCCAGCCCTGGAAGAAGTCAAGAGTCCATTGGGTTCAGCCCTTACCTGCTTGGAGAAGCAGGGAAGGAAATGATGCTATTTCTGGAAGACATTATTTCACTGTCAGTAGGCTTTGAAAAAAGGAAGGCGCCCCGGCTGCCCACTTCCTTCTCCAATGAAGAAGCAGCACAGCCCCTGCTAAGGTCTGGACTTTGGTTTACAGCCAGGCAAGGTAGTTCCTCCAGGTTGTCTCCTCTTCTGAACTGGTGGCTAATCTACTGAATAACGAGCCTCTCTTTTTTTTAGAAACCTTCAAATGATGAAGCATTAGCTCCTAAACAACCTAGGGAAGCAGCATCTGGTGTGTCTATTAAGCCATATGCACTCAAATTCAATATAGCAGCAGAAAAAGACAGGGTGAACATTAATTAAGAAGTCCACTGATAATAAGAACTGACTCCTGTAGAGATGATCTGTAGTTGAAATACAGTTTGATTTCCAAAAAAAGAGAAGGAGATTAAAAAAACTGGCAGAAGCTGAACTTGGAATATCCTTGAAAAAACCCCACCAAAATGGCCCACAAAAAAAACCCTCACAAAAATATCCCAACACATTTGGGCTGTGGATGGATGTGTGTTTAGGTATGTGTGTGTCTGTGAAGCTATCTGGTATATACTTAAGATATGACCTTGGAATAATGTTCCGTAACTAGGCAAGGAGATGAAGATCTAAAGATGGATACCTGGTTGATAAACAGGTATTGTGCAGCAGTGCTCTGCAGGTGTGTGGATTTAGTACTGTGGATAGAAGAGAGGGATTTCAGACCTGAGGTCAAGACCTGGTGGATTCCTGTACTGGGGTCCATTCTGTTTTCCTGGCCATTTCTGCAGGCCCAACTGGCAGGAAATTTCCCTGGACTGAGAAAGAAAAATCTTCCAGTCTCAGTGTAGATCACCTTGTCTAACAAAGGGAGTGAACTTCATTAGCAGGCTTGTGCAAAAATAAAGAATCATTAATTTGCTCTGGTATCTGCTGCAGTTTGATGTCCAGTTGTAGCAGAGTCAATTGGAAGATGTTGTGGTTTTTTGTGAAGAAAAAGGTTAATTAATGCATTGTAAGCTGTTCTTATGATTTGGCTTTGTTTCAGTCCTTGTTCCATTCTCTCTTCTGATCTGTTCCCCAGGGGAATTTTGACCAAAAGTCCCAGGTGCTGTTAAAAAGTAGCCTAAAGAGGCAGCCATGGGGCTGAATGGGAAGAATGTAACTAAATGTTTTGAGGGTGTATGAAGTACGTGCATCATCAGCAAGGCTTAATGCTGTGGACATAGTTATTACAGCAACTACCAAGTCTTTTTCATGAATGTTTCTGAATGGAATTAGAAACTTCTAAAATTTTTCTCATAACTTTGACTGAGATAACCTTTTGCAAAATGAAAATACCTGGGCTTTGGACAAGAAGAGGAAATTATTTAAACGTGTTAATTACCTAGGAATTCCTAGAGGAAGGATCATTTAGAAAAAAATAGTTTCCAGGGAAAAGTTTTTAGCAACCATAATTATAGGTGCATCAGACTACTTTGCTGTAAAGGAATCCAGATGATGAGTAATTGGGGTGTGTCCAAGTTCCCCCAGTGCCCGTTGTTCCTCTCATCAAAATAAACTCATGGGTTCTAGTAACTATTTAATAAAAGTCTAGCAGTTTTACAGATATGTTGGAGACCATTAATGCCTGCTTTTTCCACACATGGGAAGCCTTTCTGTGCCTAGCAGGTGCTTTTTTCCATGCGTTGCATCATGAAAAATTGTCAGTCTGAGTTTCTTGTCATACCGAAGCCAGGAACAAAAAGCAGGAAACAAAACCTTCTCCTCTTCCAGCACAACGAGATACAGAAAGATGTAACTAACATCTTGAACAGGAAAGGAGTGGTATCTGTTGCATACTTTTTAACATGTGCATATATACATGTATGTACACTTGTATATTTGTGTAGATATTCTGATTTTCAAAGGGAGGAATCCTGAAGGCGAAATGAACACTGGGAAAAAAAGTAGAACAGGGGTGTTCTGGGTTTTTTTCCTCTTCCACTGGACTAGCTGAGTCTGTCTTAGTATAAACCTGTGTTATGAGGCCACAAGTTTGAAAGCGATGCTTTTGCTTTGTGGAGAAGGCATAGTGCACCAGACTACTCCATTCCAAACTCTGCCTCACCAGACTTGGTAGCATTGCCAGATGATGTGAGCCACCGAGTTACTGACTGCTCATTGTCATTGTTGTCATTATTAAACTTATTTCAGATTTTGTTATTTCCATTGCCACAACTGTCCCTTGCCGTTTCACTCGCAGAAATTAATGGAATAGGTAGTTTTGGAAGGGTTTTGTCTTTGCTTGCACTAATAGGCTCGAATACATGGAAACAGTCCTCCTGCATTGTAGAGAAATACACTCCTAGCACTGTGCTGGAGTTGCCAATGACAAATCTCTGCATGATTTTTCCCTGCCCAGAAGGCTTACTTATTAGTCAGGTAAGTGGATTTGCCTTGAAAGCATCCAGCAAATTCAACTGTTGATGGTTTGAAACTCCACAAAGCAAATCCATGCATCTACAGGTGGACTCTCCTGCTTCGTTCACCTGGAAGCAAGGTTGAAAGATTAAAAAGGGTCAGAAATGTATTTGACATCTGTGGCACAAACATGCTCAAATCTTCATCTTGGGGAAGGGAGGGCCTCTAGGTAATGGGATTTAGGAAGTTTCTGTCCTCTTTAAGACCTTGTTAGGTGATGTGATTGCCTTGCCACCTAGTAGCAGGCCGGTAATGAGACTTTTGATGGCTGTCACTCAGCAGGGAAGTGAATGAAGTTAGATGATGGTGATAAATTGCTTGCCATGTTGGCTGCAGAAGGGGTTAGGACAGGGCAATTGTCTGCCTGAAGCAATGCGGAGCAGGTGCACTCACACCTTCCCTCGGTAATGGGAAGTGCATTATTTTAGACCTAATCTGTGCATGCATGTGAGAACGAGTGCTGCAAGGTATTGCAGGGTTATTATTGTAATAAAATCCTTAAAAAGTAGGGGAAAAAAGCTAGGTAGTAAGCAGAAATATCTTAATTTGTCTGACAAGGCCAGTGGAGTTCTACAGAACAGCATTGCCAGCAAGTTCCTGGCCCTACATTCTTTTTCTTCTCTGCTTCATTTTTTTCCCTAGTTTTCTCTGTGGAAGGTTCTTTCGGCTCTCTCCAGCACAAGCTTCACACCTTTTCACCATGACTTTCATTCTCTCTCACTGCAGATTTTTTGCTCTCTGCAATGGCTCCTTGCACATGAGTACCATAGCTGACTTTTGTCCTGGTCGCATTGAGGGTGGGCGTGCTGAGCAGTGCTGCTCAAGATGGGGTGATGGTCCAGGGAAAAACATCAAGGAAAGGGTATTAGGGTGTCCCCTAAGGATGTAAAGTGCAGATAGTGGAGAAAAGCTTACCAGAGATGGTTCCGAAAAATGATGCCGCTATGTAAAGAAAGTACATCCAGACCTTTTCAAAGGGAATTATTCTTGGGTCTGGAGTTGGAGGATCAGCTAAACTTTTCATGACTTAATCTCTCTTTATCAGTAGGATTTTGTTTACTTACCTGCTTTTCATTGCTGGACAAATTAAAGAACAGGTTATTTCCCATGTCCCCAGTTGCTGAGATACGACAAGTGGGGTCTTTGAGCTACATCCATACCACACTTGGGATAAGCTGGGCAAATGTACTCCTTGCTTTGGGTGTTGGCTGTAGCACAAAGAATGTAAATATTCATTTGTTTTCGATTCAGTTTTGAGCAGAATTAATCCTGAGTCAAACAAAATTATAGTGCAAACCTTAAACCAGCAAATCATCTTCCAGGCATTCATGCTGACTCTTTAGAAGTAGCTGCTCAGCTGTCTCTGTTGTTGTATAGCTATGCAAGTCTGACTAATTTTGTTTTCCTCATTAAGCCCTTGTTGGTTGTTTTGAATTTTTAGAGTTATATTTCCAAGAGAAGCAAATGAAAGTTAGGTTTCTAAACCTATATCCAGGCACATAAGTGAAAGATGTGGAGTAAAACCTTTATCCCATTGAAGCTAATGGCGAGGCTTTAATCATTCCTGGTTTTCCAAGAGCTTTTATTAAGTCCCCAGGAGTGACTAGGCACTTATACTTACAGCACAAGACAAAACCCCACACTCATTTCTTGCCCAAGTGTAGGGCTTTTCAAAACAGTTAGTGGTACTGGGAGTGATTTGGACATTGCTCACCAAATTGTTAAAGATTGGGCTTTTATGAGTGTACACGCAGGACTTTTGAAACCCAGTTCTGGCTTAGAAAGTTTTTACCTAACAACTTGCTGGAGTAAATTATTTTTTGCAGAGGATGCTAAGTATTTGCTAGATTGGAACCTTTTCAGTTTTTAGAGGCCAAATGTTGCCATTTTCTGGCTAGGAGGGACTGAGCTCTGGTAGCAGCCCAATAACGTCCGCTCACTGAATCAAAAGTGATGCAGAGAAATTTGCTGGACTTGGTTATGGAAAAAAGAAAAGCCTGCTTAAGCAGTATCCTTGATTAAATTTGAATTTGTAGCACAGGATAAAAAATGTCTCTCTTCATAAGGGGTGTACTTATGAATCAGTTCTCTGTGATGGTGGTTGATAGAGGCTTTATACAGAGTGTATGCTTGGGAATTTAGTTTGGGCACAAACACAGCTGCAAAAATCTGCCCAGTAGCAGAAATTTCCCCATGTCTATCTTTCATGAAATTGTTGCGGGAACGCACCTCAACAGCAAATGCTTGCATAGAAAGGAGGTGACAAAGACAATTCTTCCCCCCTGGCTGCTTTTAAGAAATATTAGCTCCTCATAAAGCTAGGGGCAAATAATGGAGAGGGTGAAAAGAGACGGGAGAGACTGAGTTCCAAATATGGTGTTGAGCTGAAGGCACTCTTAGATGAAAAGTAATCACCCTGCCATGAAACCCACAGGTAAACAGCCGGTGTTCTAATAACAGATGTTGTCACTGCACAGCAAAAACAAAAGGATTTTGTATGCATATGCCTGGCTAGGACCCTCACTTGCCTGCAGCCCCTCAATTTCTCAGTTCATCTGAGTGCCAGTGGGTTGGATCCTGGTTTTGGGGCTCACCCAGGGGCTGTGGGGTTGGATCCTGGTTTTGGGGCTCACCCAGGGGCTGTGGGGTGCCAGGACTCAGGCACAGAAGCCTGGTCTGCAGTTACCACTTTGTATCTCTTGAGATGTACCTTGTGATAATCAGCTGATCCAGTAACACAATCAAACTGTCAGGATTTTAAAAATACCTTGATTTCTGAATTATAAATTGCAGTGTTTTTTTCTTTAAAGCAGGTGTTTTTATGGTGTGAGAAGATGTAGCTGGAGCAGCACCACGAAATCTTCCAGTGCTTATAAACCAGCACGATTTCCCATGCATATGGATGAAAACAGAGGAACTATTTGTATTTTCCCCAAAAGACTCTGCCAGTGTCTGACATGTTACCACAGGTCTTCCAGCAGAATAACAAAGAAAACAACAGTTTTCCTCTGTGGTCTCATCGACTCTCTTTAAGAGTTCTGGCTTGGTATTAACAAGTAAACAATGTTTGCTTCTGCTAGATTGCCTTATGCTACAGAGATAAAATAAAATTACCAGGAAGGGAAGGTTTTATAAATGAGTTACTGGGGTTTTTTTCCCTTTCTGAAAACAACCCAAACCAAATGCTGCCAACCGAAAGGAACAAGGGGAGAAGTCACTGAAGGAGGAGGTGATTAGATATATATTTATTGCATTTGTAGGAGTACATTATTGCTGATTCAATGAAATAAGAAAATTGTTTAGGCTTGCCTGAATGAGCATTACTTTATCTAATCAACCTTTTCTAAATTGGTCTTAATGTACTTCTATAAATACATTATTTCCAAACCCCAGGTTGTGTGGGCAGTATCAATTCTGCTCTGGCACTGAAATATGCCCACCCTTTTGTTCCACGTTGGAAACATTATACTTTTCCCCACACACACCCCAGAAAGAGAGGTTTGGAAATTGGTGGGAAGGATAATGGACTGTGTGTGGCGGAGAGGGATGCGTTATTTAGTGGTGGGGTGCCAGCTGCTCTGTAGGCAGGCTGCTGAGCACAAGCCTGGGCTGCTGTATGTGTAGGGCTGATTTTGGTAACCTTCTGGTAGCTTTCTTATGTCCTACAGGCCAAGAGGACTTGGCATCCTTGTGCCCGCAAGGTCTCTGGAGTAAGTTGCTTTTCCTGGGGCATGGGAAACCAAAATGCTTTGGCATTTAAGTCCTGAGAAAACTCTGTGGCTTGGGACTCAATTGCTGCCAGGATCAGTTTGGGGCTTTTTAGAAGATAACCTCCAAAATGTGACCCAGAAGGCTGATTTCGTGAGGAAAAGGAAGGGTGCTCTGCCAGAGTTTAGCATAACCTCAGGCAGAGGACCTGTGGTGGCATTGATTTGGGTGTAAGAAAGGGAAGAGCTGCAGCCAAGCCCCAGAAGGAGCCATGTGGACTTTGCCCTGAGGAGCTGGAATCGGGGACTAAGCTCTCATCCTGGTGCTGGTGGGCCAGGAAGTTTCTGGCTAAGCAGCTAAAGGAAGGTCTGAGCACAGGCTGATGGTTTTTGCCTTGCTAGCAAAGCATGCTCCTACCGGAAATTAAGCTGGGACTGTTCCCTTAAACACATTAAGTGGTTGTAATTGTGTTGTTATTAAGCCGGGGTGATATATCTAAAGGTCTTCATGCATGGATCATGAAAAAGCTAAGTAGCGTTACGGGGCTGGGAAGTAATAAACCATGGATTCATGAAAAAAAAAAAAAAACAAAAAACAAAAACCAAACCAACAACCCTTGTCAGTTTTTCCTTTGATAAGCAGTTAATTTATCTCAGAACTGGCAGAATTCCCTGTAGTTTGTATAGGGAATTTCTAAGTTGTGCTGTGAATATCAGAGTAATATTTGGTTATCTGAGACAACTGACAAGTGTTGGAGCATGACAGCTATTGGGAAAGCAAATTGCAAAGACAGGTTGAGTCTGAATATATTACAGAGTAAAGGCTGCGATAGGTGTGTATTATGGCAGAACAAAAGGCACGATTGCTTTAGTTAATGATAGCAGAGGCTCTCTCTACATTAGCAGGTGGGATGATGTCTTGGGAATGGATTCACAGCCTGAAGCAGCGTGCTGTGAATCTTTCAAGGCCCCTGTTTTGTGCTGGCTGTAGCTTGGCCCCTTCAAAAAACCTAGAGCAGGCACTGTGAGCAACAGTGCACTCCCAGGACACATCTTCAGGTCGGGTTTTATACCCCCACGAATCGATGGGTTGTGTTCTAGGTTATAGGTCCATATGATGCTCAGTGGTTAGAGAGCAGCCCCAGGTGAGACTGTGAGGGGACAAGGTGTCGTGGCACACAAGAACAGCTCATGCTGCTGAGGGACCCGACAAGCAACACAAAATTAAATCTGTAACTTGGAAACTACAGCTGAGGAGCTCCTGACTACTTGTTTAGGTGTTAAAATGCCTTTGGGGTTGGGGATCAGAAGGAGGGGTGCTGCAAGGGTGGCAAGGTAAGGTCTCTCAGGGGCAGACTCTGTAGGGCAGTGGTAGCTGTTGCATTGGGGGGCGTGGCAGGAGAGCAAGCTTAAGAAATCTGACAACAAACAGACTGTATTTGATCCCTGCAAGGCCATATGAGAAATTTAATGCATGGCCTTCTGCAAAAGCAAAAACATCGTCGTTTGTAACCTTTTAAGCAGCAGTCTCATTGAAGGGAAATAACAGATAGCAATCTGGGTTTTTATTTATTTGACATACTTTAGAATAAAGATGAGAGCTAGTTTCTACATTTGTTCATCTTTGGAATGACATACAGCTCTCTGAGTAAGCCACACATAAGTTTCACAGACTGTGGTGGTCTGTTTTAGTTTTTTTAAGAGCTATCGAGTAAATCCAGAGACAAGCAGATAATATACTCAGCTTGAAAATGATAAGCATGGAGATATGAAAGCCATTCCTTTCTGTGCTGTTGAAATGGAAAGATTAGTGGAAATGTCATGGCTTAGAATTCATGAAGCAATGTTTCCCTAATCAAGTATCAGAATAAATTGCCAGAGTACAGTATATTTCTTTTACATAAGACTCTGTCTGAAGACGTGCTGAAACAGGTGCTGTAAATATATGTAGAAACCCTTATACATAAATGTTCTGCATTACAGGGCTTATCTCCTAATTGTGTTGTGCCTGTGATTAGCTGCTATAAAACAGCTCAGCGCACAACTTCATAAATACTTGCCATAACATGCTCTGCAGGAGGGGCCTGCCCAAGCATAGTGCTGCCCATTTACCTTGGCAGGGGTGGGTATGGCCCGTGGGTGCCTGGTGGTGATGGCTGCATCCTTTAACTCTGGAGCAGGGAGGACCTAAAGGCTTGATTTTGCTTCAGAAGAGGTCTTGGCAGTGCCTGCAAGTGATTTGATGCTTTCAGGTGCAAGTGGTGAGTGGCCATATCCATATTGCTTCTGTCATTCTTGGGAGATGTAGAAAAATGCCAGATTTAGGAAGAATGGGAGATAGAATTTGCATAAGCATGTCCTATACATACAAATGTGAAAATATATATACACACACATGCCCTGCTGCTCCTGAGCTGGAGGTTTCTGCCCCATCAGGTCTGGACACTAACTAGAATGAGTGACTTCTCAAAAACCTTAAAAAATTATTTAAATGAATGAGCTTGCTTCACTGAAGCAAGTGAGGGAGAGATCACTCCAAGTGCTAAGCTGACAGATCTTCTGACCAGGAGCACAACTGGGGCAAATAAACTCATACCCCATTAGAGCCGAGTACAGGAAAGGAAACGGGTGCCCCCAGCACTTCCCAGGTTGGTGTGATCTTTGTACTTCCCTGTTCTGCAGAGGAAGCAGACTGGAAAATAGGTCTGCTTTCTTCTGAAGATGCTGTGTGAGCAGAGAGAGGAGGATGCTCCCTGGTAAGGAGAGGTCTCGAGGTAAGTAGGACATGAGGGACATAAAACAGAAGAAGCACAAAACCTGATGGAACAACATAAGATAACTCCCTACTTATTGACCTTGTAATGCGAACCCCATGGGCCCAATAAGTGTGCCAAAAACTATTGCATGCTATTTTGAGGTTATATTACCTTTTTTTATCCAGCATGGACAAAATTCATGCTCTCTGTTCTGGACTGAGATTTATAGCAGTGGAGGATATTAGTACTTTTCTGATTACAGCGCTCTGGCGGAAGGAGACTTCCATGCATCCCTCTTGCTGCTAGAAGGCTGACAGCCTGTGCTTATGCCTGCATGTATATTATCAAGGGTTATTCATTTCTTTTGGATGCAAAACTAAAATTAGTGTCCCTTGGCTTTTTCCTAACTGAAAATGGTTTTTTAAATATGTAGGAATCAGAAATAATTTTTTTGATACCTGGGTCCTTTCCTGAGTCTATCATTCACATGATCATTTGTCATTAGGCACAGCGGGCAGGAGGTTAATTGTAATTGCATGGTCATCTGGACCATTGTGTGATTTGAAGCAGAGTTTCTCTGCTGTGTCAGGTCCAACAGTATATTATTTGAAAGCATTAGTGCCAGGTTGCTCTTTAAATCTGCCAGGGGGAACTGAGGAAGAAGTGATTTAAGCCTTCGATTTAGTGCTCTCCTCTTGCTGTCCGCTTCAGGCCACTTTAGTTGCGATTGCAGAATGTGAGCGGAATTAAAATACAGAATTTTTAAATAAAATCAAATCCAAAGTAGCAACCGAGAAGGTGGAACCCTTCATCATCGTAACTTAATACCATGTATCTTTGTTGACAGCTCTATATGTAAATCACTAATTATTCTAAACTATTCAGTTCCCCTCCAGGAAATCTTGACTTCTACATTAAAGGCTGGCTATAAGGAATGAAAGCCTTGCCCCAATTCCCCACAGGTTTTATTAAGCTGCGGAGAAAACCCAAGGTTTTTTTTTGCATCGTAAGTAACAGTGATAGAGAGGTCAGCAATTTACTTACATCAGTGGAGATTACTGGGTTTGCAGCCATAATTGTAAGCACTTTATGGCTTCAGTAATACATATTTTCTACCTCAGTGGAGCAGCAAGGTAAGGAGTACATGACTGGCTCTGCTCAGCTGAGGTCTGCTTTCATCACTTTATGCCAGAGGTGATATACAGGAGTGCTGCGAAGGTGCACAGCTGCTCAGGGATGTCTGTCATGGGTTCCTTCTGACATAAAACTTTTTTCAAGCCTTCCCTTTTTTGGGGATAGCAGGTCATTTGCAGACCCGCCTGATGTCTGGGCCCAGGTTTGGTGGCTTTGGAGGTGTCTGGCCCAGCTGTGGGTGTTGTGGTTTGGTACTGCTCCCAGGCTGAGCTGTAGGTTGATGTGTGTGTGGCAGTATGGGATGTGCCCTCCCGTAGCCGTGGGATGGCCAGCTCTCCTGCCCGTTGGACAGCACCCAACTGGTCCTGTGTGAGCTGGAGAGTGGCTGGGTGCTGGACTCATCCTGTGATCTCTCATGTGTGTTGGACCATGAAAACTGTGTGTTCAGCGGCATGGCCTTTGAGAGGAGAGGGCAAGAGGAAGATGCCTCTCAGCAGCCTGGTGTAGATGTGTCGGGAGCAGCTGTCATGCATTCTGGAGGAGAAAAAGGCAAGCCCTTGCCTGGTCGTGCAGCGTGTAGGCAGCACTGGTGTGGCTGATGCTGTGTAGAGGCCCTGTAGTGATACTGGCACATGTTGAAAGGTAAGGTATGGTTTAAACATCGCTATTTAACGCTTTTGTTCTGAATTTTAACTAGAGTTGTGTATTCAGTTTTGCTTTTAAAACATGCTTGCAGAGATGCAGGAATCACCCAGACTATCAGAATCCCTTTCTTATCTTTATACACCAGCCAGTTACTGTAAATCTCTAAACTCTGGTTACTGTCTTGTTTAAATGCTACATTCATTCACTGTTGTTTCATCTTTGTAGCTATTTTGTACTCTATTTCATTGTAAATAATTTGCTTGCTTCTGGTCCAAAGTTCTTTGCAGGGAGAAACAAGCTGAAGGCTTCTAAATTCGTACATTATCCCTGGAAGAGACAGCTTCATCACCTTCTGCATCTTTTCCTCAGGCTGGAAAAAGGCAGCCTTGGAAAGCAAAACTTCCTATTTAGATTTATTCTTGAATCAAATTTCTCTCGAGCAAATCAAAGTATCCTTTTTTTCTCTTTCTTTTAAAAAATAATTAAGACTAGGCAAAAATCTTTCCGTGGATGAGTGTACACTGATCCTATGCCTTCTCCAACTCTGGCCTTTTGTCTTCTTTCTCCTCTACCATCTATTTATGTTGTTCTTGGCCACCTTTCTCGAAGGAGCTATTGATTAAAGGATGCAAACTGTCTCAGATCCTGCATATCAAGCTGCTCTTTTTTTTCAAGTTGCTTGGTATGTGAAAAGCATCCATTTTTGCACTGCAGTGCAGCTTTACCCAGATACCTGGTCTTTCCATTTCTCTCTTTTTTTTTTTTCCTTTGCCCTCCCACCCTGCTAAATGGACATCTTGTCAAATCCTGTTTGCACAGACTGACAGCTATAGAGGTCTTGGAGAAAAAGCCAGATCCCTGCACATACACTCTAACAAACAGAATCAAAATGTCAAGGCACAAATGAAATATATCACTGTGCTTCCCTGTCAGATTTTGCTAATATCACCTGGCTAAATTGACAGAGGAACACCTGCAGCAAGTTAACCTGTTTTTATTAGCAGTTGTTTCACATATTTATATTTGGTTATGGATATAGGGACTGCTGGGGAGAAAGCTTTCAGTTATTTCCTCATAGGATGAAATACCCCCCGTTCTTCGTGCCAAAAGACAGTCGGGGCAGTGAAGTCACTTTCAAATAGCACAGCAATTAATAAAGAAAGAAAAAATAATTTCACAGTCTGTTGTTAAATTAGCAATTCTTTAGAGTGTCTGGAGTTTCTGACAGAATTAATATGCACTCTGAAGCCTTGGGCAGCCTTGGTGCATATCATTTACCCAACAGCTGTAAGAGCCAAATGCAGAGACAAGGAGTGGTGCTTGATTGCAAGGGAAATACTGGAATTATCTGTCTAGTAATCATTTAGCAGCCTTGTTCACAAATAATCAAGAAACATTTGGGTTTGGATTACATCCCTCATTCTTTCAAGACAAATGTAGGAGAAACAGTGGCTGGAAAATGATGTGTTAAGTAACGCGGGTGAAAAAAGGGCAGGGAGCAACATACATTTGAACAGGGAGAAGGAAATATACAATAAAAGTGCAATAAATTTCCCGTGGATTGAAGGGGAGTATTTTTATAGCAGCTTTCTGCAAATTGAATGCATCTACATAAATAATGTAGCGACACATTTAATTGCAACTATTTATTTTTAAATTTGGCTGGATGATGAGAGAATTTCTGGGCAGAATAATGAACCTTGTGTTTTTACCACTTGCACAAATTTGAAAAAAATAAATTGTGAATGGTATTTGGGCTAAGTCTCAGAGCCACAGAAGTTTCTGGCTGCTCTCTAGTGCATCTGAAAAGAAACCAGCATCCAAAAGTGCATCCATATGGAATGCTTGCTATATATTGGAGAGGCCAAGAGATGACAGGGAGGAAAATATTGCCAGTCCATACTTCAGTCAGGACACTCCCATTTGGTCTTTCAGTGCAAAGTGTACCTCTTCAAATAAAAGAATTAATAGTGGACTTTTTACATTTGCCTTCTGCTGGTTTTGCTGTTGGTGTTCTCATTTTCAGGCTTTCTTCTCAAAAAGGCTAGTAAACTCTTTTTCCCTCTCAGTTTTTTTTTTTTCCCTTCGTCAGGACAAGACTGATTCTTCATATTGTCCTGCAGTCACTACATTTCAGGGCTGCTGAGAGGACAGGCAGCATCTTCCTGTACCATCCTCACCTAGTGGGTGTCACAGGATAGATGCCACAGCACTTGACAAGGCTTTGAAAACAAGGTGTGGAATTGGAGCTAGCAGTGAGGAGTGGCAGGCTGTTGAGGGTGGTTGTGTAGGAGACATAAGACAAGCAGGTTGCAGTCTTTTTTCTTGCAAGGCATAGGTATGCCAAACCAAGGGTGCAGTGCCCTTGCGCCCTTGCCAACTGCTCCCTTTTCTCCCCTCTTGTTGTCTTCCAGCCTTCCCTTGAAGAAATCCAACACGAATGGTTTCTGTAAAGCAGAAGGTTTGGTTTGGGGTTTTTTTCCCTGCCTTAGAAAGACTGTTCAAGTTGATGCAATGCAAGGGTGCAGAGATGCAGCAAAAATTACAAATAAAGGCAGTGCTGGGTTTCCAGGGCAAATAGGCTCGTAAAGGCAATGCTTATTTCTTTGGATGTAGCTGGAGAGCCATGTGAGCTACATGTGAGCAACAGTATTCCTTTTAAATAGTTTGAGAATTAAATCTCCATAAATCAAGCTTTGGCAGCTCACAATCTTAAAAAAAAAGCCTGTGAGAATGCCCAAATGAGAATGCAAAGTGTGCTTCAGGCTAGTACTTTATGGTATGGGGAAATGGATTTGGCAGGAAGGACATCATGGCAAGGCTTCATGTAGCAAGAGGGAAGGCAGTGTTCGCTTTGCTTTACTTTTTGCTTCATATGTGATTTTCTGGAACAGTTGCATATGTCAAACAGCCATTTTTGGGGCAAGAACAAAGTCCATGAGAAGAGGCAGTGGACAGGGATGTTAGCAGGACGTCTTCACCCAGTGGATGCTTTTGTGTCAGAAAAGTACTGTTTATAGTCTGATAAAATATCTTCTTGGGATATAACTGCATTTTTTTTTTCCTCTGGGCTTTTGGGTTTTTTCTGACTGGGCTGGAGTCATGGCAAGGATGACCCAGCTCCAGCATCCAAAAGCCACAAGGCTCCCTGCCCAAATAGTACTGAGATTGGCTTCAAAACCAGGAGGTTTAAAGTGTCAAGTTACATTGTTTTATCTTGGGTTTGAGCATTTTTTATATGCAGCAAGTTTTCCTCTAGAAGCAGGAGGGATTGTACTGAAATAAATTCTCTGAAGGATCGCAATGCAGAAGAAAAGCTCCCAGTGTTGTCCGGCGGACGTGGGAAGAGCCAGCAGTGCCTCAGGTTGCCCTTTGTTGAGCTCGTTCCTAAGGAGGAGCTGTTTGGTGGAGTTACTTGGCAAGGCAGATGAACTGTGAAGTGTTGCAGTGTTCACCTGACCCAAAGGGGTAGTTTAATCAGGTTAACAAATAACCTCAGTAATTTTATGTCTGGTTAATTAAACTGAAATGATGAAGCGTTCTGTCTGCATGTGATGGGATAACTGCTTGATGTTTCTGCACTTGGTTGTGTGTTCAGGGCTTGCTCATCTTTCCTTGTTAAATTTCTCAGGGTATTAGTATTTGCCATGTCCTCCTTGCACACACTCCTTGATTTGTGGCCTCCTAACCAAAGCCAGAGCACCTCGTGGTATGCGTATCAGGGCAGAATTTAGCTCAGTGAGACCTCCACCTGTAACTCCAGCCAGTGTGCTCCAGTCCAAAACCCCATGAGCTTCTGTGGAAGGGGGCATGACTGAAGGGAGGTGTTCCCCAAGAGATATGTCCGTGTTTCTTTCTCTGTACCTTTCAGCTGCCTGCCCTTGGCAAAATTGACTAGCATCACCTGTACCTTAAATTTGCAAAGACAACAAAATATCCCAACAAAAACCACACACCAAGAAACCACACCACTTCCCCCAGAATCATTGTTCTGTGCATAAACCCATTTAGCACACTTAGTTCTGTCTACTCTGGATAAATCTTTCCTATCTTTTTTTGGTCAGGACTGTAAAAGATCCATTTCCATCGCCCTCTGATGGAATTTGAATAGATGTGTCTGGAGTGACATATGTTCAGCCATAAATTACAGAGGAACAATTTTAAAACAAATTGTCTGCAGCCAATCCTGCCGAATTTACCTCCTGAGACAGATGATCATAAAGCTAGAAGCAAACAAGCCCTTAAACATTTGATGCCAGCTTTGAAAGGATCCTTTTGAGTAGGTGTTAGCATCACTGTGAATTGGTGGGATGCTGCCTATTTTGGACCGAATACTCAGCAGAGGAAAGGCTGATTTATACCAGCAAGAAATCTTGTTCACACAAATGAAGTTGAGCAAGGTAGAGCCAATCAGAGGGAAATATCTTAAGAATTTTTAATTCTCTTTACTGTCTGCATATGTACAGTTTATTAGTTCAGGCTAAAACCTTAAAATGTTTGTAGAGCAAACACACACGGCATAAATCATCAAAATAAATCCTCCCAGTCGTCATATTTCTTAACCACAATGGCTTGCAATTGTCCAAACCACAACATAATTAAAGAATAGTTCTTTCTTTGCTGGTTGGGCTCCAGATCCCTACGGCAGACTGAACAAAAAGACTAAAACCCTTTTATTGTAGGATTGTGCCAGCAAACATGTAGCTTTGAAGAGCCCTATCTTCCAGGAGATTTTGCCAACTGATCTTTGCATTACTGTCTGTAATAGGAGTATACAGATGGACATGGGGGGAGTGGGGTTGGCTGCATCATTTTCAAGTTTGATCCTGTCCCCCAGTTGCCATTAGGGACGGTGCTTGTTATTGCTATTCAGTCAGTGCCGCTGTCAAACTCGAGGGAGTTCTGTGGCTTGTCCATCAATCCTCCCCTCGCTTAGCACAGCAGTGCAGCTTGAATGTGTAAGTCGCCATTCGCATAACAAAGGATAACCCGGGTGCGGGTCTTTGTGTGCAGAAACCCCCAAAACAGACTCCTGTGCCTCTTGGATTATGTGTGGAGCCGGGCATCTCAAGTTATGTTTACGAGCACGTGGAAACAAATATGTCTCTGCTGCCTTCTGTGTCTTAGATTGTGTTTTTCCTTTAGGTGCAGCATTGTAAATCATGGCTTCCTCTGTTTACGGGAGTAAAATGATTTCAGTTTGTCTTCATTAAAAAACCAAAGACAGTAATTTAGGAGTAATTTAACTGCATCTTTGTCCCACACCTCACAGAACAAAGTGAAGATACACAGATTTTTATAGACGGAGAGATTTGTGAAGATACATATTTTATAGATATAATAGACAGAAAAGCTATAGCAACAGGATGTGGACTTCCTTTTTTTATTGTAAGCCAGATAGCTGGGGTTCAGTGAGATCAACCTGGATCTCTCTTGTAGCCAGAGAGCAAGGAAGACTGCCGATGCTGCCTGTGCTGAGAGCTGAAGGAGCCCTTGTAAGAGCATGCGGCTGCTGGTCACAGAAATTTTGAGTTTGTTAGGAAACAACACTTCACCTTAAGCAGTGCTTTCTCTAGGAATGTGCCAGTTTCTCTCAGTGTTTTTTTGGACAGGAAAGTTTGGCAAAAAGAAAGACCCCACAAAACCAAAGCACAGCCATCTAGCCCTGCAGTTGTCACAGCCTGAGGGAGCGAGCCTGCGCAGTGCTGAGTGCTTTTGAAAAATCTTCTGTTTACCCTAAGAGCATTTATTTTCCATAGCTTGCTTTCCTTCTGCAAAATCAAACCCAAATGATAGTGTGGGTTTGCATATATGCCAGGATAAATCTCTTTCCCTGCTCCTCCATCACACTGCTGAGAGTTTAGGCTTGACTCAGGTTTTGCCTCACTGATTGCTTAAAATCTTCTTTAGAGCGAAGTCAGAATGTGCAGAAATATAGCCCATTAAGATACTAATGTAAGCATGAGCGTTTTTAAATGTGTTGTGTTCTAGGTATTTTTATGTCTTGAAAATGTAGTTTACTTGGGAATTTGATGAATTTTTCAGAGTGATGCCATGTGATGAAGTTTTATACTATTTAGAAGAAAGACATTAATGTCATTAGTGACAGTTAATTCTTAGTTTTCTAGCAACTACGGTTATGTCATAAATTGTTGTGTGACAATTTAGTGAGCCACGTGATAGAAAAAAGTGGTATTTCAGAGGAAGGAACTGAAAGTACTAATTTATTTATATTCTAGTTATAAAGGTTGTTTTTGTATTCAGAGCTAGAGCTGATTTCAGTGCAGAGTGGAAATAATTCAGCCTGAGTTAGTGTGGGGTTGAGCAGGACAGCATCAAAAGACAATGTTTTCTTAGAATAGAAGAAAAAAAGCTTAAAAGAATATTTCCCATTTGAGATGCATGATTGGTTTTGATCCAAGGTAGGGGCCAAGTCCCTTTCTTCCGAGTGCAGGGCCTGTAGATGCCTCACTTGTCCTGGACAAGCAAGCTCCAGGACATCATTTAAAAGGACCTTTAGCATGTCTTGGACTGCAGCATTGGGTGCTGGACTTCCTGAAAGATGCTGGCAAGTCTACTGGATTGAAGCAAACTGGCAGCTTCGAATTACAGTGTTTTATTAGTGGGTATTTATTTAATTCCCTTCAAATCCCCAAGGCATGCTACAGGAAGCAACATAGCACTATTGCAGATAGAGAGACCAAGCCTAAAAGAGATATAATCGGGGCATTTTACACATTTTTCTGTAGCTTTATAGCTTTGGCAGCAATTTCAGCATCAGCCTGCAGTTCAGGGAAGCTGTTAGGGAGGGCAGGATTAGCTCTTGGGAGCCTGCTTGTAAATTCTGCAGAAGGATGCTCTGTGGTGGGTTGCTGTAGTTCTTGAAATACTTTTTAGACGAGCTTGGCGTTCATATGTTTATGCTTGTTGGGAGACATGCAGACAGTCCGTTGTGGTTTTCTATTTTGTTTTTTCTTGTAAGGAAAAGAGCGTGTCAGGAGCACAAGCTGAGGCTTGGAGCCTCTCCGCATTTTAATTGATTCCACACTGTAAAGACTGTACCTCGCTAAACCCTTTTATAGGTTTTGGACACATCTAAGAGGCAGCAGCCCCCTCTTCTCAGTGCAAACACTTCAAGGCATGGCAGCTCCGGAGAACAGGGGCTGATTTATTTGTAGCTTGTTTTTGCTCAGATCCTTCAACTCTCAAGGCATATTCCCTGCACTGGAGCAATGGGCTAATGAAGGCAGAGTTGATGAGCTACAGAGCTGAAAACACACACACACACACACACACACACACACACACATACACATCCACATCCCTCCATATCCTGCTTGTGTTTCAGCTGAGAGCTGCCTCATTGTGGACTGTGGGTATGTCGATGGGGCAGAGAAATTTACACTGTGGTTACTTTTAAAAGCCGTGACAATTTGATCTGTGTGTCCCTGTCTGAAGCAGTTGGCAGTCTGAAAAGGTAAATGGGATTGAGGATGTGAAGGAGAAGCAAAGGGGCTTTCCAGTCTGGGGAGGAAGCTTCAGGTTCAGCCAGATAACCTGTGCTCCGTCTAGGGTAGGCATCCTTATCCTCATTAATTTTTGTTCGCTTTAGTCCTTTAGCTTTATTTATGGATTAGTGGCACTGCCTTATGAGTTACACTTGTGGTTTCTGATTACTGTGGAGACTAATTTGGTGCTCTGCAAGGGAGACAGAGTGTAATTCCTGTTTGAGTTTTATTTTCTGGGACATATGAAAGGTCGCTTTACTGATCCTAAGCATTTAAGTACTGTGAGTTTATCCTCCCAGCATCACAAGAGTGCAAAGAGAGTAATAAGTTGGACCTTTTCTATATCTCCTGGGGTTTCAAGGCTTATAGGGTCATGTTTCCTAGCTTCTCTCTCTACAGGGACAAAACTGGAATTCCCACTAATGCTAATTACGGGATGAAGAGACAGAGTATTCTACAAGCAGCTGGCTGACGTTTCACGTTATCCCTTGTTCTTGTGGGACACTTTAACTTGCTGGATGTCTGCTAGAAACTCAACACAGTGGAGAGGAGGCTGTCTAGGAGGTTCCTGGAGTGTCTGGAATACTAACTTCCTGACACACCTGGTGAGTGAGCCTGCCAGGGGTAGTGCCCTGATAGACCTGCTGCATACGAAGAGAGTAGGGCTGGTGGGAGCTGTGGTCGAAGGCCGTGTTGGGCATTGTGACCAAGGGATTACAAAGCTTTCGATTCTTGGTAAAGTAAGGAAAGGGGTCAACAAAACCTGCCTTGGACTTCTGGAGGGCAGACTTTGGCCTGTTCAGGACACGGGTTCAGAAACAGTCCTTAATACCAAAAGGGTCCAGGAAGGCTGGACATGCTTTAAGAAGGAAATCTTCTCCGTGGCATCTGGTGACAGGATGAGAGGAAATGGCCTCAAGCTGCACCAGCGGAGATTCAGGTTGGACATCAGGAAGAATTTCTTCACTGAAAGGGTTGTCAAGCATTGAAACAGGCTTCCCAAGGAAGTGGTGGAGTCACCCTCCCTCGAAGTGTTCAAGAAATGACTGGATGTGGCACTTGGTGCTATGGTTTAGTTGACACGGTGGTGTTCATTCAAAGGTTGGACACAATGATCTTGGAGGTCTTTTCCAGCCTTGATGATTCTGTAATTCTGTGATAGTTGGGTGGTTTTACTGAAATGGTCACGTGAATATGGAAAGCCTCGGATGTGGTCCTTGCTTCCAGCACATGTTGCCTTGGGTCAGCGTGCAGCAAAGGCATGGGGCAGCTGGAGAGGAGACTAGCCCTGCCTATGGGCTGCAGTCTTCAGCCAAAGCTCAGGGAAGGGATGGTTACAGGGATGCAGCTGCAAATCATTTGATGTTAAGGGTTGCAGAAAATAACCTGCCAAGCAGTCCCAGCTGGTGGATGATACTGGCTTGTTCTCCCCTCTCTCGGCTGTGTCTCCTCCCTGGTACTCGCTGTCTCTACTACTGGTATAGCACATTCAGCATGTTGTTCGCAGAGGCCGGTTTTCATTGTAAGAGGACCAGTGGTTCTGCCTCCGCCCACCCATGTTCCAGGAGCCAGTGTCTTTCAGCATGGCTCTTGTGGTCTCCCCTCTGCAAGGTTCAAAGATGGTTTCCAATCTGGTTGCTGCTGGTTTAAGGGATCAGCTCATGCCATTGCTGTCCCAAGATGCTCTTGCTGCCATTCTTCACTGCAGCCACCTTTCTCGGGCCCCTTTGAAGTGTGCAGCAAGAGGCTGCACAGATGGTAATGCTCTGTGTATGCCACATTTTGTGGTTGCTATTAAAAATAAAAAAGAGTGAAATTGATTTGCTAATAATGGATGTGCTACTAACAGAAACACATCCCACTTGTACCTAACACTAGCGGGTTGTTTATGGCGTATTTGCTGTCTCTAAAAATAATAATTCTTTTTCTAGAGACCAATTTAATTTAAAGACTATTTTCACACATCGCTGGCTGTTAATCAGTTAAAGAGTTTTAATATTAAGAAGAAAGAAGCAGATCTCATCAACAGCTTAAAACTTGATTTCATTTCTTTTCAGCTGGCTTGCAGCAGATTATGGGGAGTCTTAAGCTCATCTTATTTCTCCTGCTTTCCTATCCCCTTTAAAAGAGAGATAGTACCATTATCTGTATGACTGTACTGTGCTAGTTCTGTGTATCCTTTCAATAGCTGGTGAATTGAAAATACTGAGATAAAAATATAAGAAGACTAAAATAAGATTTAATTAGGAATTAAACACCAGACAACCATGTAATTTTAAATAAAGTCTTGTATGCTTCGTGAAGAGATTATAAGATTGACTGTCAGAAGAGGAATGGTGAGTTAGAGACCAAAACCCAAGATATGTGCAAGGTAAGTTGTTTTTGGCCCTGTTCTGCTCTGAAACGAATTTCCTAAGTGTCTGAGACATTGCCACCAGTGGCAGAAAATGGACAGGGTACCAGCTCCTGCTTTTGGCTGTTGAGCTCAGCCAAGACTGTGCTCATCCACCTACTGTGATACTTGCTCTGCAGCGTGGAGGTGTAGGGTGCCCCTGGGTCAGCTTTCATCTAAACAGGGTCCATTTCATCACAGCATCTCTGTCTGTTAAACGATTGCTGCTTGAACCATCTGACAGGCTGTCCTCTCCTTTGTGTTGTACAAAACGAACATAGGGAAGGATACAGAGGAAGGCGTAATAGGTATCAGTTATGCCTGAGACACGCGTGGAGCTACAGCTGCTTCTGCTCTTAAGCATGGTAGTGCAAGTGGGGTTTCCATCAGGAGCGGCTGGTCATGAGAGCCTGGAAGACTGTGCTGGGGGAACCCTGCAAATCCCCCTGTCCTCCCCTGAGCATCTGCTTCAGGTGTGTGGATTCAGCCAACACCATTCACTGTGGCGCTTCTTGTATTTATTTTGATTTTCTATACTCCCCTTTTTTGCATAACCCATCTCCTGTCCCTGAATTCTTTTCTAACTGACACAGGAATATTTCACCTCAGTCCAACAGGATGCTGCTCTGCTGCCTGTTTGTTTTGAGGACTCATGCTGAAATCTTCAGGGTAACATAACGCTCTTGAGTATTCCTCCTAATACTTTTTGAATAGAGATGGGGCTTACCTGACCCATGAGAGCCTGCAGTTCATAAAAAAATTGGTCTAGTCAGTTCTATTTCACATCTCTCATTAAAACATGGGTTATTGGCCTTGTGCATCTCTTGGCTCCATATTTATTCATGAAAACCACGCATTCCCTTTGAGCTGAGCTACGTACCATACCATCATCAACAAGCTGCACCTTGTTGAAAATCTGTCAAGGAAAACTGACTTATTTTGCATTTGCTGCTTTGCACAAAATAGAAGCACGGTAAACTCTTGTGCTGTAATGATTTTCTGTCTGTCTTGATAGAACATAATGAGATAAATTCAAGTCCTTTTTTGAGGGCTAATTACATTGAGTACACACTAGATGTGCGCTGCCGTCGTTACATGTTGCACATTTTCGTGCTTTCATTTCCCCATCTCTGTTGTCTGCGTGTGCAAGTGGGTTTGATCTGGCTTTGAAATACAAATTGTGGGCTAGAGAGGAACCATTTGGTGGTCTGGTCTCCAGAAGACTCTCCAGAGACTGTATAACAGTCCTTGCTGTAAGTACGGCAGCATTTGAAGGTGACTGCGAAATAAATAAAAGAACTTACCTATGTGCTGGAAACTGAGGGGTGTACCATAAAGATGAGGGCAGCTTGTGGCAAGTCTGCTGAAAGCCATCAAGAATAGATTCAGCCCTAAATCTGTTCACTGGTCCTGGTGTCTGGGCACAAAGCAGAACAACTGCACCCTACAGAGGGATACCACATCTTAGGAATGGAATACTGGTTGGATGATGAGCAGTTTTTGAAAATGGATTTTTAAAACCTGTAAGTCCCTCCAGTCCAACTAGTTGTTCTCTGCCTGTTTTGTGGGAAGAAAGGGAAGCTGGGGAATAGTGTGGGAGGGTGCTCTGTTTGGGGAGGTCAGCAGGGAGATGATCACCCCCTACAGCGGGGCGGAGAGGCCTCAGATCCATGATGGTGACCTAGCAGCCTGTGCTGGGCTTGGGACCTGCTTCAGGACTGCATGGTGCTTGCTGTGAGAGGTGCGTAGTCCGGGCAAGACTGTGGAGCTGGGGCCTGGGGGAGGTCTGTTGGATGCTCTTGAACCACACCATGTTTGATGCATGAGTGAGCTTCATCACCAAAGACTTACAATTCAGCTCTGGGAGTTAGGAACTGATGCGCAAGCATGTTGCCTTTGGTGAAGAAACTACTGACGTGAAAGGGAAGATGTCAAGAGAGTTCCTCTGGTACTGCACAAAGCAGAGCCAACTTTAGAAGCAGTTGTCCTAGTTGGTCCATCAGAGGAAAGGGATCACTAGTAAAAACCTATACTTCACGTACGGTGAAGATGAATTCTGTCATCACTTGCTGAGTTTTAGCACATGGTGTGATTGTCTGGGACATTCCTGATGGGATAATATTACTGCTTTCGCTGTGAACTCATTTTCTTTGCAAGCTAATTACAACTGGGAAAGTTTGAATGCAGATGGAAAGGCTCTGGGATTTCCAGGTAACTTCTTCAAGTCTGATAGCAGATCTGTGCATCATTAATATCATACTGGGCAGAAATATTTTAAAGAAATTCAGAGGAAAGAAAGGTAACAGCACTTTGGAGCTGCTTTAACATGTCTCCATGTCTCTGTCTTTTGAGACAAACAGAAAATCAACATTTCCTTCTTTTGCTATCAGTGCATTTGTAATTCTGTATATAATGGTATGATACAGAGCCAGCTGGGTGTTTTCCTAAAAAACCACTTGCAAACCTGTGGCTGTCACTGCTTCTGGCTGAGTGTGCGCGCACAGGTGAAGTACAGAGAGCTTTGCGTAGGTGAAAAAGCACTTGTTTCAGAAGGATGGCAACAAGATATTACTATTCATTTCAAACTACTTTTAAAAAAATCCCAAGCTACCCATAGCCATGTATTTGTAAGAAAAAAAGTAGCTCTCAAATCAAGTCTTTGTGCCTCGCCATGCATATATATTGGAGCTGGAAGGAATATCTTGTATGGTGAGCATGCCTGGTTCAGATTATACCCAGAGTAGTCTGTCATATGGAGCACTTTAAAATTCATCACAGGTTTGCAGGGGGAAAGACCCTAGGGAAGTAGCCTTATCACAATGTCTTAAAGATGTCGATCTTGAGATCCCTTCCACCACTGGTTTGCTATTTGTTTGCTGAGACATTGATTTCTGGGTGTAGGACATCTTAAAGGAGAAACCATGCAATGTATTTTACCTGTTTTTCTAAGACTAAATGAAAAAAAAAATCACAGTAATGTTTTCTAAAGCAGAGCCCAGAAGATGTTAACTCTAATGCATTCAACAAGGAAAATAAATACCCAGCAATGGCAGATGCTAGGGGGAAAAAAAATAATCAACAAATTCACATTCTCTTTTCATGCAGATATTTAAGTATGCACTATCTGTTAGTGGCATAGACTGTTTTAAAATGTGCAAACTAAATAGCTCGTGAGTGTTTGTCTGTTTTATAGCTGAAGATATGGGTTTTTTTTAAAAGGAAATGTGAAGAGACTAATTTTATGATGGGAGAGCTTAGCCTGTGGTTCTTCTTTTCACAGTATGCAGACCTGGGTTCTTCAAAGCTTCACCCCACAGTCCATCCTGCAGCAAATGTCCCCCTCACAGCTACACACTTGATGAAGCATCCACATCTTGCCTGTGTGAAGAACACTATTTTAGGAAGGAATCAGACCCACCTACAATGGCCTGTACAAGTAAGCATGTGCTTATAGGGTTGTTTTTTAATCCTTTTGAGCTGTTCCTGTACTGTGACTAGACATTATGATACTAACTAATGTGCTTTTTCAGGCTCTGCACTGGAGTCTGAACTAGTCTTGACACACTTGTAATGTCACTGTCTTTGTCCACCGTACTTCCAATTACATGAGAAGAGACTTTTCAGTGCTTTTTGCTTCAAAAGCTGGCATCAAAGCCAGGAAGGGTTTTCTGTAATGAGCAAGTGCTCCGTCTTTCGCCCTGCACTCCTGGGTGGGCTCAGCCAGCAGCATGGCAGCAGACATCCGTGTCGGTGTGCGCACGGGTACCGGTGTGGGGCACGCACGCGGAATAAACAGCATGTAGTGCTTGCCAGCAGCAGGATGGATACAATCTCCATGGGCCTGCTTGGTGTCATCTCGTAGCTCGTTTTCAGTAAACAAGCAGGGAGAGAGCCCTGTCTTTCCAATCTGCCTGGAGATGGTCACTCTTCTCAAAACTCTGTGCTGGAAACTGCTCCTCCAAAATGTAGAACTTATCCCCTGGGTGTAGGGGGCGGGCAGTATAACAGGCACATTGGGTACTGGGAGTCCAAGGTGGAGCTGGTGTAATCAGAATCATTAATTTTACCCTTCTCCTGGCAACTATGAGCTGTCCTGTTAGCTGTATCTTGAAAGTCCCTTGTTCAGTTTATGTTTCAGATACTTAGGGCCACAATTTGCATGCCCCCAGTTAGTCTTGCTGAGTGTAGCACAGATCTGAGCTGGGCTGTCATGCTCCAAATGTAATTTTTGTGGTCCAGAAGTGGTTGAAAATTACTGAAATGGAGTTGAACTACTGGTGCAGGAGCAGTTAGGGCTTCCGAGAAACTTAAGCAGTGGAGGCAAAAGTAGTTTTATGGCTCCATATATGCTCAGAGCCACTGGATGATGTTGCAGAGGTCATTTCCATACTGTAGGGAAGTACTTTGCATCATGCAGGGATTGTAGTGGCTTTTGTGCCTTTCCCAGTGAATACAGATGTCCTTCCTAGCTTCCCAAGTTTGCACTTCAAAAAGGGAAAGAAAAAGTCTGTTCCTGTTGGAGAGACACCCTCTCAAAGGAAATTGCCCTTGGCAGCTCTGTGCTTGCCTGCAGGAGGCACTTGGAGCAGAATTGGGTGCCTTGAACTCTGCCTTTGATTTTCACCAGGCAAAGGAGCATGGCTGTTGGAAGCTGTGCTGCGGGGAAGGAGAAGGCAGCCTTTGGCAGCATTGGAGTCACTGGTGCTGTCAGATCAAAGTGGTCTGGGGGGGTGAGTCATGCAAGCACTTCCCAGTTTATTAAATAGGTATGCCAGAGTCTTTTGGAGCCATAGCCAGGGTGGGTTATAACATGAAAAATCTAATACCAGTGTTTCTTGATGTTCGTTTTGCCCCTTGGCCTGACTTAAAAAACTCAGATAAATGTGGTCCAGCATGGTATTGGGAAACACACTGAGCTCTGGAAACACTCATAAAGTAGGCTTTTCTGTGCAGGCAGAACCAAAGCCAGCAACTGAGAGAGTTATTCCAGACTCTGGTGTCCACTGTGCCTCCTGCCCACCGTCAGCGGTGTTGCTCTCTGCCCTTCTCAGAATGGAAGGGTACGCATCCAGTCTGTCCTGCTGGTGCATTAGCACAGGGAAGGAGCTGCCATCCCCCATGTTTATACATGCCTACAGCCTGAGCAGCATTGGGCAGGGTTCAGAGAGGCACAAGCAAGTTTGGTGAACAACTTTGTTAAAAAGAAATAAAGTTCAAGAGCCTGCCTCTCCCAGGTTTCTAGTGTAGTTCGAACCCTGTAGGTGAAGGCTGTAATTTCTGACTCTGCAAATACCATGGGGTTTTCTTTTTATGTTTGTCTGGGGGTTTTGTGCTTATTTATTGGTGGTGGCTGCCTGAGTTTGTTGGCTTTTACTGTTTGGGTGGTTTTCTTTCAGTGTGGGTTTTACTTTTGTTTTGAGAGCTTACTATAAGCTGGTTTAAAGCCCAGACATGGTGGCTGAAGCTGTGTTAGGACATGGCTTGGCAGGGTACCAAGTCCTTCTGGGGCAGATGAGAAGTTTAATACTGATCAAGGCGCAGCTCAGCTTCTGTTGCCCACTGCAAACCCCAGAGCCGCAGTTGAGGACGTTGCAGCACCTCTGCTGGCATCCACGCCTGCCACCCCAAAAGCAGGGTGGAATATCTGAGCCTTCTCCGTGTGCTTCTGTCACCCTCACTTCCCCCATGCATCTTTTCTTAGGATTTTGTCCTAATCCTAATGTATTTGTGCTGAAGGTGATGAGGAGAGCCCCATGTGATCTGCCATCTCAGCAGCAGGGGTAGAAAATTTTGGCAAGGACAGTAAAGAGTAGGTAGCAACACTAGTGTTTTAAACCAGTCCAGTTATATCTGGAAGGCAACAGTTCATCGTGAACTAAAACACAAGTGAGAGAGACTTGAGTCATGACTGGTAGGAAAATATTGCAAGGGTTTTTTTAATGTTTTTATTATTTATTGTCACAGAAGTTAATAATATTCATAGGATTCCCTCAACAAGAAATGCAGTTAATTTTAGAGAATACATCAATGTCTGTTTTCAGGTCTACACCTGCAAAGTCCCCTTGCCACTCAGTATAGCTGTAAAATCACATTTTCCTAGCGAGTGTTTTTCAGTTCCAAACTGCATGAGTTTCCCCACCACCACCAGCATCAATAAAGAAAACTAGCTGCTTTATCACTGTCACTTGCTCAGTTAAGGGCGGGGGAGGAATACATTTTTGTTCAATTTTTCCAGTTTCTTAAGTATGTTTTATAAGTAATGATTGGTAATTTTGAAACTAATAGTACTGTGATGCAGTCTGAAATAATTAGTGCTCTCAGACAAAAAAAGAAAAAATTTTGGTCCTGATGGACATTTTAGAATTAAACATCTTAATACTATTATGTATCTTCCAGGAAGTAATTGCACTTTATTTCTTCTTAACTAAGTAATCCTAGCTTCAGTTCTTTGCACAACATCTCTTTAAAACCAAAACAGTTGCACCCTTTTCTTTTCTCCTAATGTCTCTGACAAGTAGCCTTACTGTTGTTCAGAGCATGTTGGGGAGATATTTGTAGTGTTATGACACATGGGACAAATCAAAGCCTTTATAGTATTTACTGTAATAGTCTACGTGCAGAAAGTTTATAGTTAACTTTGAGTGTGTATGTACATATATTTAGATCTTGAGGGTAATTTCTCTCTTAGGTTATATTTTTAAAATATGTGCATCAGTAAACAACAGGTTTGCTGTCCATCAAGAAAAATACCAATATCTACACTTTCAGAAAGTATTTGCCTCTTGTCAGAAAAGTGTGGTGGAAAAGGGGTGAATCTTAGGATATAAAGTAGCATATTCAAAAATTATATATATATTTTTAAAAGTCAGTAGATTAATACCTCTGCCCTTGACAAAAGGAGTTTTTAAATTAAAGCAGACCACCTTAGCAGATCCAGGGCCCCCCTCTTCTGAAGGCAAAACACCTTTTTGTTCTCCCAGCTGGGGTTTAGCCAAGTTTTATGCAAGTACAGTTTCAGGACTCTTCAAGTAGGTCTTGTTAGATATCTGTAGACTACTAAAGATCTTTCTCTGAGGCCCTGTGAGAATGCTAATTTTATAGGTTATAAAATCCCACCAGTTTTAAACCGTTTCCACTGAAGCTGATGTTTTTAAGCCTTCAAGAAGAGTAGCTGACTTTTCTGTACAAAGCAAGTAAAAACCTCTGGTGACTTTAAAAAAGTAATAATTTATCCCCCCATTAAAGACACATTGTCCAGTAAGTGTTTCTTGTGCCTGAGTTCTTTATTTTTTCCTAGAGTACTGGCATCAGCAAAAGGGCATTCATCCAGTGGAAGAAAAAATAGGGCAATTTAGCCGGTAAAAAAACATATTAAAAAATCCTCAAGTGCAATACATATAACTCCATACAGCTCCAGTGACGGATTCCATAGTTTCCATTATATCAGTACAAGTATGACCCTGCAGAAAATAGTCCTGCCTTGGGCTCTATGTTGGTGTCATTAGCTAAATAATGCTGGATCCCTGGGGTGCAGCTTGGGAGTGGATTGCTCCCTGTTTATAGGGATCTGAAGGGATCACAGAACAAAACAATGATCTGGCATTTCCTAAGCTAACTCAGCTTTTTTCTTCAACTGCTTTTCCTCTGAAAAATTAAAAAAATACATCAGGATTATTTATTTCCTCTGGCAGCCAGTTTCTCATTGAATCAGAACAGCTTGAGTCAAAATCATGACATGTTTCAGTTTATCAGTGTTACAAACTTTATAGATGCAGAGAGGGGAACAGAAAAAGGAAATGGAGGAGAATGCTTCTGGTTTATAAGGTCATTTTATTTTTACAATACTGCCTGTTTTAAATAATGAATCGAGTTTAATTATCACAACAAAATGAGAAGATGACAGCCTAAGTCAGCCTGTTAGATTCATATGGATGTCTAGCTAGTAAAGCTACTTGTCGGACTCTTTTCAAGAAACTGCTCATGGGTTTTGACAACTTCATTCAAACTGAAGAGGAGTGTGTTGTATTGCCTTCCCTCGGAAAAATCCCAGCCTTTGCTGTATAGTTTCTGGTGGTGCTGTGACTAAAATCCATCCTGGCTTGCTTTGATAAATTTCCTCTTTCTTCCTCATTCATTAGCATTCCCTGAGTACTTAACACGTGGATATCTTGCATGAGACTCCTGCTTGTCCTTTCACATTGTCTTGAGGGTGTATCTGCAGCTTGCCCTTCATCTGCAACACAAGCCTGTTAAAAACCAAAACCGTGCAGCCCCTTCTGCGAGGAAGGAGTCTGGAAGGTGCCTCCCTGTGGGCTTTGCTTGCCCAGCCGTGGCCTCTCCCACTAGGATGAAGAGAAACAGCTCACTTTCTGCAGGTGCTCTGGTACCTCTGCAGAGCTGTTCCTCCTTGGATAGCCTTGCCAAGTGCCATGCTGGCATCCTGAGCGGGGAGGCTTGGCAAAGTAAGCAGGTGCGGCGTGGGTAACCAGCCGTGCTACGGCCTGGCGGGGACCAGGAGGGCTGCCATGGAGTGGCTGGATACGGCCGTGTTTCCAGTGGCCCGTGCAGATCACCATCTGCTTCGGGCTACATTGAGAGTCTCGCTTAAGTGTGATTTGGATACCCCAGCTCAGGTTTCACTGCTGCCAAATGGCTGATGGGAAGAGGCGGGTGCACACAGAGGAAAGATTTGGCATCTGAGTTGAGTACCTAAGTAGCATGAAAACCCCAGTGTGTGTCTGTTTTTTAGGACCTAGGGGTAGTGATATAGGGGCAGTGGGGTGAGAAGGGGGAATCTTGCCCCTGGTGAAGCCAACAGTGACTTGGACAGGGCAGAGACTTGCTAATCCCTTCGCAGAAGAGCAGGGAGAGCACCAGAGACAATGCCACGGGGTGCAGTGCTCCTCCTCTTGGGTTTGAACCAGCCCTGTGTCCTGTCCTCCCACGCAGGTGACTGCATCCCAACACAGGTCTCTTGAGTGAGATGAGAGTGCTCGAAACAAATCCCTGTTTTCCCAGTTCTTCAGGTGTTGTTGTAAATGGTCCCCGTGTACTTTCTGACACGTGGGTAACAGGTCATCTCTTTTCAGCCTAGAGAGTAGTAGCGAGCAGGATGACTGATAATACTGTTTTTACCATGTGTTTTTCTCACTTTACAAACCAGGACCCCCCTCTGCTCCTCGGAGTGCCATCTCAAATGTTAACGAGACTAGTGTCTTTCTGGAATGGATTCCCCCCGCTGATACTGGTGGAAGGAAAGATGTGTCTTATTATATTGCATGCAAGAAGTGCAGCTCACACTCGGGTCTGTGTGAGGCGTGTGGCGGTCATGTCAGGTACCTCCCCCAGCAAACCGGCCTGAAAAACACCTCTGTCATGATGGTGGATCTGCTTGCTCATACAAACTATACCTTTGAAATTGAGGCAGTGAATGGAGTGTCCGACCAGAACCCCGGAGCCCGGCAGTTTGTGTCTGTAAATGTAACCACAAACCAGGCAGGTAAGTGGATCTTCAACCTGGGGGAATGTCTGGGGTGGGAGCCTGAGCCAGTCAGACCCGGTGCAGACCTCCCTTTGGAAAGGGTGGAAGTCTCCAGCATGGAGGGCTGGACTGTGGCCTCTTCAAATATGGGGGGTGGGAGGTGGGCAGTGCTTATGTCACATAGGTTATAATTACTGCAGTCTTCAGTATGTTTCCTTTCAGCAGGACACATTTTTAGGCTTTACACTATGCTGCTTGGAGATACCTCCACTTCTTTGCATGTTGGTGTATCCATCCACTAAACCAGAAAAAAAAAAGGGCTGTCCTTCCTGTTGGGAAAGGGAAATTTCTAAGAGTCCATTTTGATTAAAAATGGCTAAAACATCTTAACTTTATGAACAGTTACCCTAAGAAAATTGTTTTGAGTGACTTCAGGAAATTTAATCCCTCTTCTACACTGTGATGCTAAAGTGACTGGGCTCAGGCTGGTGAGGTGCATTGTCACTGCTTCTCCAGCAAGGTAGGGCTAAGATGTCACTCATACTCTGTTATTCTTGATTTAGCACTGTACAGCCAGGGATCGTGTAGACTGGTTTATTCCTTTGTCCAGGGCTCTGATCTGTCTGCCCTTCCTTTGCCCAGCAGTTGAAATGAGCTGTCACTTTGGACACAGGCATGGAGTAGCCATTGTCCCCTGTCACTTGGAGGTGTGATGGGAGGCAAGAACATGATTACATCTCCTTCCACGTGCATCAACACACCAGGCGCATCATACAACTTCTGTAAAGCCCTGGAGACTGACCTGTCCTTCCCTTGTCCCCTCATGCTCTGTGTTTTAGGGTCTCTCCCTTTGCCTACTCGCCTTACTTCCTGCCATTTAATTCAGGGCTCCCCAGTGGCATTTATCCACCATGAAGCCCTTCCAGGACTGTTAACAGGTGGCATTTGAGACTGTGAGGACTGTGCTGCCAGATCACTGGAGCCACCCCCTGCCTTCTCCAGACAAGGTTTAGCCAGGAAACATGGTGGGCAATTCAATGTGACAGCTGGATGCAGATTGGCAGATCCTCACTGTGGAGCAGAAAAACACTAGCTGGAGCAGGGCTGCATCTCATTCCTGCTACCCAGGTGTATGTGCACAGGCTTGGCAGCCAGCAGCAAGAAAGTGCAGATCCCTGTCCTGGTAATTAAACTAGATTGTTGAAGTGTTGGACAGATCATTCAGATGTATCTTGAGGAGAGGAAATAAAGGCATGCTGGGAATGCTGCTGATAGATGTGGCATGGAATCTGCTGGAGAAATATTAGAGGACAGCAGTATGACACCCACTGAAGGCACCTGTTTAGTGCAGATCAGTGGGTGTCATGGTCTTGATGTTGTTTACTGTTTTCCTGTTGTGAAGGCTGCTGCCAGTAACTCTGCTGTTGGAAGAAGTATATTTTCCTGTTAGTGGGTTTGCATTGGTATTTCATTGCTGCCACTGGATTTTCCCTGATGTGTGGCATTAAATCCACATAAATCTCAGTAAATGTAGCTGTGCATGAGGAGGTGATACCTTGCTGATCAGTGTAGATGGTGAGAAAATGGTCCTGGTTCGTGACTTATGTCCCAAACTTGCCATACCTGCGGCAGGATTTATCCACATAGCTGCCTTTCTGTGCATCAGGCCAAGAATAACCCCCTTGCACAGTTATCACTTCAGCTTTGTATTGGAAGGTCTGTTAGAGGAAATGGTAAACCTGTGACAAATGTCTCTCGTGCTAAGGACAAGTGGGTACGTGTAGCTTCTGGTTAAGTCTCTCTGTGTACCTTAGTGGGGCCACAGTCATGGGAGCTACTAGTGGATCAAGCCATGGGTGTTTAATACACTGTGTGGTGCTGAAGTTGCATCTGTGCGCTCTCACGGTTGATTGAACAGGAGGTTCAATCAAACTGCTGTGTAAAGAAAGCAGTGGTGACTATTTCATTGTCTCTCTGGCTGCTCCTACCATGTGTTTATGAGGTGAGCCAGGCCTGTCTGCTGGAGCTGTAGCATCAAATGGGCTTCCCAATAATGTGCTCTTTCAGCACTCCCCTGGGTGATCATCGGTTTGCCCATGCCAGAAAAAAAGCAGATGGAAAGAGGGACTTTGCAAATCAGACTAACTGCCAAGCATGGAAAGTGAGTATCTGGTTTTTTAAGGTGCCTCTAAAAAGTGTCCTTTGAGGCAAGTAATGGAGTGGTCCATGGCCAGTGATTCTGGATATCTCTTAAAAAGCCTCACCTTCAGCAGTCCTTTCTCAAGTAAGAGTAGGCAGGGCACATGGGGCTGCAGGGAGTCTCAGGCCACCCACCTGCCCCCTGGAATTACCTCCAAGAGGTGCAGCTCTCGTGTCTCATCTTTTCCCTCGCACAGGTCTTCTGATGGTGTGATTACATTTTCACAAAGGCTGGTTAATGAAGTTGAATCAGTGACACAAGGACAACTGCAGCAGTAGGAGAAATCCTGCTACAAGATCTGGTGGCTGCAGGAAATTGAAAAATTGCATGCCATGGGGTAGGTCTGGCTGCTGGAGTCCCGCTGGCACATATTCAGTAACCCAGCACTGCAGAAAAATTCCAGGGTATGTTTTGTTGGTTTGGCTTTTGTCCATCCCAAGAAGACCAGGCTCATTTCAGAACTGCAAAGAATGCACAGGCAGCGGGTGCTTAGGTGCACCGCCTCTTCTGGGCATGGCAGCTTTTGGCAGCAGAAACTACCCTGGGCTGGACTCTCAAAGGGATTACTTCTTGAAAAAAAATGTGGGTTTCTCCAAAATAATTTGTTCCCTTTCTTCTCTCCCCTATTTAAATAATGTGTAAAAGAATTGATGCTGGCAATCAGTCTGGCATTTTCAGACTGATGTAATTTTCCTACAAACTTTTGAAATCAGATTTGGAAATACAGCAAGGGAACAGTAAAGTTTTGCACACAAGAAGAGGCTGATTGCTAATCTCCACTGGTGACCCCAGCATGTTTCTGTTCCCCCACTCCTCAGGGACCTGACAGTACTTGGAATGGGGCTGATCCATGCCAGGATGTGGTGGCCTTAGGCTCCAAATACAGGACTAGTTTTCCTGTAACCCTCTTGCAGTCCACAAACCTTTGTTGTTTCTGTGGGATTTTTGCTGGTGTTGTTCTGCTGGAAAACCTGTGTCTAGAAAAGGTGAGCAATGCCACAAGCCGTGAGAGATAGAAATTGTGCTGGCCTCCATTGTGACTACCCTAGAGCTGCAGGAGGCAGACAGAGGACCTCCTTCTCTTTGCAGGCACAGGAGTTGACCCAAGCATGGGTTTTCCCTATGGCATTGCTGCAAAATATGTGTCCGAGGGACTTCCCAGCACAGATGGCAGGGAGCAAACTGTAACACAGTCTCACAGTGTGTTAAAAAGTGTGCCTTGTGCTCCTGGGCTGGAGCACAGTGAATAATTCGTAAGTGGCAATGATAGGACTGAGTTAGCCATCCTTCCCTTGCTCATGGTTTTGCTCAAGTTTTCATATTTTTGAAACCTCCACCTATTTAAACAGTTTCCAGAGAGCAGTGTGTGTGTGTACTGCTAATATTGAAGTTTGCTTTTCAAGTGACAACTGCATGACTTCTGTTTTTTCTCAGTGATTTCACTAAGCGGGATGATTAAGGTATGCTGTCGCTCTGGACAGAGATGTGCATCTCCCTTGAGGTCTTTCATCTTATCTGCCCTGTATACAGAAAGCACCTACCATGACGTCTTGGTCAGAGATGTGTCTCATAATGGGTCCGTGGGGAGCAAGCAGTTTTGATTCATGGTTGCCTGCGCACCCCTTGTATCATCGCAGGAGCACACTGGAAAGATGCAACGTTTAAAACCTTTCTAGGCTTAAAACCTGCCAAGAGTATTCACTTTAAGCCAGCCTAAACAGCCAAGCAATTTTCTTTGCTTTTGATGTCAGCAAGTCCCATGCTGGGTATGGCTTCAGGCACGGAACCGGCCTGGAGGTGGGGGGTATGAGAGTGGGGCAGTTCTCCTGCTGGCATCCCAAATGCCACAGACTCCTTTGCACTTAAAGACCTTCTCTGTGTGTGTTTTCAGATAAACCCCCTGCCTGTTTTCTGTTTTAAAAGTCAGAAGCCAGTGTTCAATCCCCTTCTGTGACCTGTATGATATTTTTGAGCCTTCTGGGCAAGGAGGAGAAGAAAGATACAGATGTGCTTGCTAACAGAGGAGGAGTTAATGTGTCTAATGCCTCAAGGAGTCTGCGTGCCTGAGGCGAAACCAGAGATACAAGTTGCATCCTGTGGAGCAGCAGTGCTTTTTAAGCAAAGGTGTTGGAGGACAGAACCTGGCAACCTATAGTGCTGTCTGGGAGGCATGGCTAGGTTCTTACTTGACCAAATACCACTAGATGCTTGGAGCAGCTGGAAGGCTCTTGGAGCAGCAAAGTGTGCTGAAAACAATGGTCCTCACTCTTAACTGCACAGGCTGGGATGCTGCAGTGGAGGGGAGCAAGGGAGAAGGTGTTTTCCTTAGCAGTCAGGATGTGTAGAGTCTTTGAAAAGCAGCCACGGGCAATTCGGAAGGGGAAACCTGCAACGTAGAGCTTGCTGCAGTCTTACATCAGCGTCTGCATGCTCTTGAAACCAAGAGACTGCAGCCCTACAGTCTGGGAAGAAAACATCAGAAAATGAGGCAAGAGATGGGAACCACGTTTTCAGAGACTGCCTTTGGGAAGAAATGCATTCGAGTCCTACAACATTCAGGGTCTGATTCTTCCAACTTTAAAGTCTTCACAGGTTTGTTTGGTTTGGCATGGGGAAGGGAGCAGTTTACTTATTTTCTTCAGGAATAACAGAAAATTTCCAAGAGGGTGCTCCAGTAGAGGCAGCATGTTCCATCATCTCACACAAGAATTAAGACCAGTCTTGCAGCTCTACTTTTCAGCCAGAACTGCTGGCCTAGGGTCTGAAAAAGCTTAAGCAGATGCTTGCTTCTGGAAAACTGCCTTTCCACAACCAGCGTGTTATGCAGGGCTTGCCTTTAAACATCCATTGTAACAGTACTTGATCCCCTGGGCTGCATCACCTTCCCAGCAGTGGTCACTAGTGAATACCTTAGAAGGGGTGAGAGCACGAGGCAGACACGTACCAGTGCTCCTTAGAGTGCTCTCCAGCCTCCGGGGAACACCTCTTTGTGCTTTATAGCCCTTAATGGATTTTTCTCGCATGAATTTGTCTAATCATTTTATGAACTCTGAGAAAATTCTAACGGCTGCAGGCAATCCTTTATGAATTTGGTATGTCTGGTAGTTCAAACTGTGCTTTAGATTCACACTGGCCAGAGAGGAGCTATTAGTGGCATAAATAGAGGTTTTAAGGTTTGCAGTTGCCCATCTCTGTGGAAAGCACTGCCCTTTAGAGATGCAGTGCTGACTTCCAGCGTGTTAACCCAGGTACTGCAGCATTTAACCTAGAACAATGTACTTTTAAAAGCAAAGAATGTCTTCCATACCAGGATGGGTGAATACAGGGGTATTTTAATGTGCACAGGTAAACTGTACTGCCTCAAAGACCATAGTGTCTGTTTGAAGCTGAGTGGCCCCTGCACTGCCCCTTGCAGCAGGATCTTTCTGCTGGCTGTGAACACCCTTCATGTCCAGGGAGATGTGAAAATTAGTATTGACCTGCCAGTGAAGGTTCAGCCAGAAAGAGAATAATTTCATTTGTGAAGTTCCATACATATGCTGGTAATCAGCTTCAAGAAGTATTTTCGTATATTTTTGAAGCATGGCCACATGCAATCAGAGCATGCAATCACAGGCTGTAAGAAGCAAACACACTGGCAAAATAAAACATGAAAGCCAGTGTTATACAAAAGGTTTATTGTTCGAAATTTTTTGTTGGTTTTTGGTCATGGCTGCATTTATACTGAATGCAAAATCTTCATCCAGCATCCTATTCCAGAGTCATGAGCCCACATGGCTGGGTGTCTGCTACCAAATGGATCAGATTAATATTTTACAGTTTTATTTATAACTCTCCCCAATCAGTAATTGCTACTTTTTCATAGTTTGCTATAAGTCTTTTTGTTATACTTCACATTTTAGAAATACATGCTTGAATATTGAGACGAGTTTTTGGAATATGAAAAAAAATCCCCAAATTACGATATGACTTCTAGTTAGAGGTCATTTTTATTCTGGAAGTACGTGAGACAACCCCGTGGCTGATATATTAGGATATTAAAAGATGAAATAAAAAACATTTTCCTGCATCCATCTTATTTATAGATGAAAATAAAAATAGTAAGAAATAGTTGTCTCTATCCACCCTCCTCCCGAAAAAGGGAAAAAGAAAGATGCTGAAGATCTCATGATGAGGTTCAGCTGATGCCATTCATTGTGTGTTGTGCAGAAGGGTGCAGGTTTTACCATCTCCCAGTTGCAGTGAGACAAAAATCTTTATGATGAAGCAATTAGTCTCCTTCAAAGCATGCTGCTCGTGAGGCATGAGGTACAAAAAGCAAATGCCAGGTTACATGTGGGGAAAATGAATCCATGGACTGCACCCACGTGGTGCCATGAAGATGGGTGTGAGGGAGAAAGAGCTGCCCAAATACTCGGCTTCAGATGCTGCAACCAGGAGGATTGATACCACTCTGTAACATCCCAGAGCCACTGGAGTCCCCACCAGCAACACTGCCTCAGGCTTGGGATAAAGTAGCAGATATTGGGCAATCTGAGTCTAGATTTTTAGAGGTGTGAGTAGCAAATACTGATATTTTCCAAATAGCATAGAGCAGGCCATGCTGTGATCAGGTGTAGTAAGAGCTTCATGAGGTCAGAGCTTTAAGAACCTTGTGTTTATGCAGGGCATTACTCGTGTTACATTACAAGAGTGATAGAGCTGGTTTAAAATTTTATTTCCCATTTTTCTGGCATATTTTTAAAGAATTGCCAAGTAATCTTATACTAATCTAATTCTAATCCCCTTAAAACACAGTCTTCAAAGCCAAGGAGTTCTCTTTGTATTGTGCTGAGCACAGTACCTGGCAGAGAGCAAAAGTAAAGCATCTGAAATGGTTTCACTGCCCAGATGACATCAATTTATAGATTTTTTTTCCCCATGAATGTTGCTTTTGAATTTCACTGCTAATAAAGTCCCATTCAGCTCTTTAGTCTCAGTCTGCAAGCTGATAATTCCATTGTCTGGTATGTTATTTCTCTGATTTTAGCATTAAAAGTAGTTTTACATTTTTAACAGTCTGCACAGATGATACTTCTGAAAGTACTCTTCAGACACCAGGACTTCAAAATAGCCAAAAAAGAATGTAAAAATACTTTCAGTGCAGTTAGAGAAATAGCAGTGGACTTCTAGGCATTTAATAAACAAACCACTTGTTCTGTTGCCTTTCCCTAGGCTTAGAATTAAAAGCCAAACATGGTTAGAGGGGAAAAAAGGGTTTTACATTGGTATTTATTTAAGGATCCTCAGGTACACCACATCCAGGTAGAATGCACCAAAATGCGCCCCAGAATGCACACCGAAACTGCACACACACGATGATTCGTGTATACAGTTATAGACCTTACGAATTAGCAGATCTATCAAAGATTCCCCAATGAGAGGCTCAAGAGAAGCCCCCGTCTTAAGGAACCTTCCCCCTGGGGGGGGCCTATCTTGGTTTACAGGATGTGTTCTGGAGAGGACCTTGGTGTCTGGGGCTTTCTGACCCAACTGCGAGGTTTGCAAGATATTTAGTCTCTTGGCTTAACGGAACTTTGGGTCTAAGCTGGTTATCAGACTTCGGGAATTACAAGTATGTGGGCTAAAAGCACTAAGGATACATGCAAAGCTGTATGAAAGGGTATATAAGAAGGGTGTATAGAAAAGCAAAAAATCATCACGGCATCAGTTCTCTAGCTGCAGTTTCTTTACGAAACCAAGTAAGCTCTTTATAGTAATGTCCCTCAAAAGTTAAATATAACAGTGGAGGAAACAGAGGAGTTTGAACATTTGCATTTCAGTAGTTGTGCGTTGAGTGAGCTGTGCTACAGAAACACTGCTCAAGGTATAGCAGCTTCCCAGAGCCTTTCTCCTTTCCCAAGCAAGTGCTGATAGAATGAATTTGTAGGAGCGTGAAGGTGTAAGTACGTGCATGGCGGCGTGTGTGCATTTGTGTGTGCATGAACATGCAGGACACGTGCCGGACAGAACACAGAGGTTACCCGCCCTTGTTTTATGTGCGTATCTGTGACAGCTCAGACAGTTCAGGTGCCTTTCACTCTTCATGTCCTTGCGCCAAATCGCTACCTAACTGGGCCCACATTTGAAGAGGGTGGCTGTCTGTGCTGCAAGGCCACCCAGAAGTTTTCTGGTCCCTTTTTCCTTCTGTCTGTTTTCTTTTGCCTTGAGCATGACCCTTCTTCTAATAAGCAGTTTGTAATATTTATTTGTTCATACGGCCAGATTTTTTTTCCCCTTGGTTGCTGTTGTGCTTGGTGTCTGCACCCACGCAGCAAGCTGGCTTCTGTATCCCAGGAAGGATTTTGCTGTATTAAAACTGAGCTCCAGCTCTCAAGGTGCATGAATTACAGGTTCCCAGTTAGTATTTTACAGTATCAGGCTGAAACGCTTTTCGCCCCTGGATTGCTTCTCATTGGAGAGGTGTTGTTCCAGTGAGGCTTGGAAAGCTTTTCCACATTTTCTGTTGTGGTTGCTATTACAATATATTTCAACAGCAAACCCCTTGCTCATTCCTTGAAAGATTTCCAAAATGGTACTTCTGGCACTTGTATTTCTTGCAGAGGGCTAATGTAATAGGAGTAGTAGGGCTGGCTAGTACTTCTTCCCAGTGTGTTGCCCTTTCTTTCCCCACCGAGGGAGGGACATGGGGACACACAGCAGGGAGGGGAGAGCTCTATCTGAAGAGCCAAGGGTAGTGTCAAGGTGACAGACAACCCAGCAATAAACCGTATTTCTACAGCAGCTGGGCCAAAGTTCAGCTACATGCAAATACTACAAAAAGCTCAAGAGCGGGAAGGTTTTAATGAAAACACACTTCAGATGTGCTCTTTTGCCAACGTGATGGAATGCTTTCTGCATCTCCTAGTCCTGGAGGAACAGTCCTGATCAAAGCAAGTAACTAATGGGATTTCCGGCTAGATCAGTACAATAGAAATCACCAGAAGGAAAGCATTATTATTTATTTATTTTCCTGTTTCTTCGGGCTTGATAATTTCTGGGAATACAGGCTCTGATCAAAAGGCCCTGTGCAAATCGATGCAGAGCACCCACTGGCTGTGGTGGTGATGGGTGAGGGCTTTTCTGCTGCAATGCAGCAAACTGGGGCGAGTCATCGCTCATTGTGCGGAGGGGCCGACCACGCTGGACTGATCCTCTGCGTGCTTTGGCAAGCCTCGGAGAGAGCACTGCTCCGTGGAAATGGATGGAAGAACTCGCAAATTCTCTTACGCGTTTGACAAAACCTGCGCTGTGGGTTTTGGCCAGGGGTGGTGGGTGTGCCAAGTGGTACAAGGGACCTTTTGCATCTGGGCTCTGCAGAGAGAGAACGATGCCTCAAAAGCAAATTTGGAGAATTAGGTGGAAAGTGCCAGTGTTGGGCACTAGCAGTGCTTACTGCCTTCCCAGGAACACACAGCACGATTGCCTCCGTGCTTCTGCATCCTGCTGTGCAAAACTTGGGCATCTTTGCTCTCTGCCCCTACACGAGATGGAAGGAAGCAAAGTTGAATCAGGTAAAAGCACAAAACCGGGCTTACCCCTCCCTCCTTCGGTTTGCACGGGTTTATGGGACCCTGTGTGCCATTTCTTCATAGCTTCTTTCCAACTTTCTGCAGTCTGCCTCAATCCAAGGAGAGAAAGTGCTGCTCAGCCAAGTAGATTATTAATTATTCTATATCCTGAGTTGCCTTCCACACAGTTCAGCATTAGTGTGGCTTATTACGGGGGACTGATCTGCACCACACCATTATCCTGTCATCTCCAGAGCTCTGCCTTCCCCACAATGGGTTCCTGCCTTGGATCATTAAGCCATGAAGCTCCATGGTTCTGCCTTGTTCTCCTGAGGGGTGGCACCAAGAGCATGAAATTGTTTGCTGACCTTGCTGGAGACTTATGGTCTGAGCCTTTAAACACCTGGCCATGCAAGGACAGTTTCCACAGAGGTGCTCTCACCCAGTTCAGTAAACTGGAAGACTATCACTGCAGAAGTGACTGGGTTATTTAATTTATTGTACATCACTCTGACCCAGGTGCAACTCTGCCCCTGCAAGGAGATGGAAAGGAACTGGAGGATGACTGGGCAAGGATGCACATGAGGGCACAGACCCATCTCCACCTTTCCCAAAACTGCAGACAGCAACTAGCAAAGCTGGGTGTGCATGAAGGACAAAATGCCCGGTGCTTTCCGCAGCGGTGTTTCACCAAACCCTCTGCTACATGTTGGCTGCAGCTTCAAGGGGGACTTCTGCCAGAGTCAAATAGCCCTGAGGGCTTTGAGTGCTATTTGCAACCCCTGCAGAACATCTCTATAAAGCAAAACAAATCCCCCATAAAGTAGTCAGTTGATAATACTGTTTGTGCTCTGATAACAACTGTGCATCTGTTGTGGCCTCGCGCTCTTCCTGTATCTTCTGATATTGGTCAGTGAATGAGAACTGCTGTTTTAAATTCAGTTTGTACAGTGTCCAGTTCTTCATTTAGGACAAAATCAGAAAGTTAAATACCTGGTCATTATGCAAACAAATGCAAGTTGGCTCAGCTTTCCTGTATGCAGACCTGATGGATACAGCATCATTGGAAGGGGTAAATTGCTATTTCGATGCCTAAAACTTTATGCATTGCCTTCATCAGGGAGGTTTTTCAGGCATCTGGTTCATTGATGGGGAAACTGACGCATGGAGGTGTGGTATGATGGGCTAAAGGACACACACCAGGGCTGGGACTCTTGCTGCTCCCCTGCCCCTGCTGAACCCTTCCCATAGGGCTGGAGCCCTAAGATGCCTTGGAAATGTTTCCTAACCTGTTTGCCAAACTAACTGAAGAGCAGGAAAGAGAGGCTGGCCAGAGTCCACTGGAGATGGGCTGTTGGGTTTGGGGTTGCTTTTTCTGAATCGGTTTCAGTATTATTGTGGTTTCAGTTTCCCTGCAGCATTAAAGACAGAAATGTCAGTCAGTGGTGTATTTATCCAAAGCATTTAGTGAGCTGAAGTGTGCTGAATAGCTTGGGGAAAAGTGTGACATGGGGCCCATTTGCTCCCAATCTTAATTGCTTGCAGTAGTGAAAATTTCCTCCTTTACTCTTTTGCACCTTCTGTCAGGAAAGACAATCTTTGGTCCAAGTCCAGCTAAGTGCAAGGTGTTGCCTTCAGTACATCTGGTTGGTGAACTGTGCTTTGTCTGCTCAAAAGGGAGCCATTAATAATGTGACAGTGTCCATTCCAAGCTGTTACAAATTCCAGTGCCCAGGCGATTAAATGTAACTAAAATCCTGATCGTTTTGATTTCGTATCTAGCAAGAGAGCAATTGCTACCTGTTCAGTAAATACAGTTGAGTTTTATTTGGCCTCTGGCAGTAATAGTATTTAGAGTGGCTTGGCAGCTGTTCACTGATGAGGGTCCAAAAAAAGCACTTAACAAAATCAAGTGATAGCAGTAATAAACTGCTAAAGACACTGACACTTTGTTTATCCGCTTGAGCGCTATAGCAAAGATTTCAGGGGCTTCTCCTGGTTTCTCTGCCTACCTTTAACTTTTTAACCTGGATCACGAGCCCATCTGCCAGGGACTGGTGAGCTGGCTGCCTCCCAGCCAGGGGCATCACTGCACAGGACTATGTACAGACTGGGGTCACGCAGCCCTCTGCTCCCTGGTCCCCATGGCTGAGCCCCAGGCAGGTGCCCAAGGGTTGGATGTGCCAGAGGTTGGATGGGAGAATATCCAAATATCTGAAGTATGGGACTATCAGATCTCCTGCCTCCAGCTCCAGCTACTCTGCCTCGTAGAAGTAATGATTCTGGGCACGAGGCATGCACATGGCTCATAAACCATTGGACCATGGAAGTTCTGTGCACTTTGCCCTAGCAAGGAGGAGCGCTTTGGCATGCACAGCAGCCACCTTCTCCCTTTGCCACGAGGGTGCTTGAAAACTTTAGAGATGCCGCAAGTCAGACGATTTTACAGCTGCCGTTTGGCTGAGGCTAGGAGTGTTTTCCTCTCCAAGAGAAGCAGCAGCTATTTTTCACAGAGCAAATGAAGCCACCTGTTGGGTTAACTGGGCTTTATTCAGTCCCCAGGCTGCCTTGCACAACCTTTAGGGCCCATAGGAGTCTTTGAAGTACCATTGAATTTCATTGTTAATGTCACAGTCATTTACTGTGAATGGAAGAGGGTTTTTTCACTCCCAGGCATGAATAAACTCTGTAGATTGCAGGAAATAATCCCTCTTAAAGGAGAGTTGAAAGTGCTGTCTTTTAATATAAGAAACCTGGTGCCGAGCTGATGCCTAGGACTGCTCCAGGTCTTCTCAAAAGTACTGGAATTTGCTCAGTGATTAGAAACAGAATAAATCAGATGAAAGGAAAGCAGCTGATGACAGGGCAATACATGTGTCAGAGAAGGGGAGGGAGTGGTGAAGGAAGAGTACCTAATGTGGATGACTTTAATTATGTGGAAGGTGGGAAGATTGACTGGCCCATCCTGAGTGGGGTGTGTGAGAAGATACATTAGTGTGTATTCCATCAGAGGTTGATGAGGTCTCCTCCAAGATGTCAGTAGTTACTTGGATGAAAAAGGGTGCACTTGCTGGCAGTATTTATGAGAGCTTTAATTATGTTTCACAGACTGAGTTCCAATTAGAAAGGAAAGTGGGGGTGAGAAGATGAAAGAAAAGATGTACAGCATGTGTTAAGAGCACGGTGATAAATCTGTGACTAAGGATTATGGTAAACAAGGTAATTGTACATCATGGCATCATTTGCACACTTTTTTTTTAGGTGCTTACTCCAAGTTCCCTTCCACCACCCCCCGTCACAAGCAAAATGCTTATAAAGGGGTCAAACACAGGCCTCTGTTATTCCTCTTCCAAGATGGAAGGCAAAGATCATTTGCAATTACTGCGATACAGGGCTGTTTTTTTTTTTTTTTTTTTTTTGCTAATTCATTAACTGTGTCATAAAACAGCACTCCAGAAAAGGCAGACAGAGACAGATCACAATATTCGTCTCCACGCTGTATGAATAGTGGAAAAATTTTGCTGTCATCAGCGCATCCTTCCACTTTGTTGCGGATTCTCACGTTTAGAATCATAGAATGGTTTGGACTGGTTTGCATTATTCTTGCTATAATCTCACCTAACCAGCTTCTTATGTAGATGACCATGATGACCATTTATTTTTATGTCAGGAGGTAACACTGAAAGGGGAGATGTATCAGCACTGGCTTAATTCCCTTTCCACTGTAGTCCAAGGACTTTGCCGTTGACTTCACTGCAAGGACAGTGCCTCCATGTCTGAGTGGATTTGGCACAATTCTCTCATTACATCCCTCTCACATGCCTCAGAAAGAAGCTTCTCTGTACTCTTTACTTACGGTGTGAGCTGTTTGCCAGTTTCTCCACAGATGATGCAGGTAAGAGGTTTTGTCTAACAACATCAGCATTAAACAAACGGGCAATGCTTTGGATCTCGTGGTATTGGTAATTAAAGTAAAGGTAAGTCTGCAAACAGTTCATGACAAACACTGAAATTCTGGCTGGAGAACAGGAGGAATTAGCTAGTGCGATTGCTTTTGTTTCAGGTAGCATTGTTCCTCCCCCTGATATCTTAAGCAGCAGTGAAATAGCTTCAGGGAAGCAGTGGCAGTACTTCAGCAAATGGAAATTTTTTTTTCTTTAATTCCGTGATCACACTTGGTAAGCTAGAACAAAGCAAAGGAGAAAACTCTTTCTTTGGTGATTTAGAGAACAAATCCTTGTTTATTTAAAAGTAGCTATGTCAGGAGAAAGGTATGATGGAGTATAATTGCCAAATTCTTATTTAGTAATTAGTATCTTGGAGCCATCTCAGTGCTGTTAAGAAACAGGCATAATTGCACATAGGATGCATATATTTATCATGGAAGTTGGCACTTCAGACCATTAGGAAGTATCTGTAGCTTTGCTGTATGCTGCATGTAGATTAATCTAGTTTAGGAGACTTAAGAGCCTGTCAGAGATGCTCCCATCATCCAAGTATTTGTAACGTCAGGTGGTAGGAGAGCACTTGGAGAGGCACCAGATGGTTTCCATAGCCCTGCTGCAATAATATTATGAGTTCTTGATATTTGTGCATTTCTGGAGGCTTACCTGTTGCTGGCTGCAATATTCGCCTCTGCCTGTTTTATTTACACACATTTAAAAAAAAAATAAAGTGGTCAGGTCCAGGAGGGAGTAGTGTTCCATTTGTGCTCTGTTGTGCAGGGTATTTCTGCATGCCAGCTTTGGAGGAGAGACACTGTGACTCTTGGGAGCCTCTGAAAAAAGGCCTGTGAAATAACCCCAGACACACGTCACAGGCATGGGGCTCTGCCACCTGAAATGAAAAAAATTATTGCTGGGAGTTAAACATGTTCCCTTGTCAGCCCATCAAAGAAAGTATAGGTAGAAGCAGCATGTTGCAGAAATAAGCAGGTCTGGAAGTCTTGTCTAGGAATAAGATAGGAACAACTTGCCAAGGGAAGATGATTTTCAGTAAAAGATCATAGCTAGAAACTCATCACTTAGGGCTTTTTAATTAAATGTGTTTGGGAAGGGATGGACCAATAAGATCTCAGGGGAGAGATTGTTTCAGCCACAGGCCTAAGGCTGCCACCGAAGATGAGGTTGTACTTGCTGCAGTAGAAGATGTTAACTGCGAACCTCGTAGTGCTTTGTGAGCTGCAGGAGTGTCCCTCCTGCACTTGCATTTATAGGCTGCAAAAGAGAGTGAAGTGATTTTTCCCAGGGTCACCCAAGAGTTCATAAACAGAGCCAGGAAGAGACCAAAAGCCACCAGGGTCTAGTGGCACTACACTTCGCTGGAGTCAAGGTGGAGACATAAAGGTAACTTATTTATTTGTGCCCTTCCTTTATTCCCCTTGTCTCTTGACTGCTTTTTAGAGCTCTACACAGGAATACAGGGTTAGGGATTGAATCGTGGTGTACATCCAAGTCCTTCCTGATGAAGGACTGAAGTATGAGACCATAAATAGAATCTCTTCCAAAATGGAAGGGCAGATTTTCTCTGTGCTAACCTGCAACTGACCGTAGGTCCAAGTGGTCTTCTGTTTCATTAATTGCTTTGGCTAATTCAGTACCTGGAGGAATATATTATATTTTGCCTTCCCATAGCAGATCAAATTCTTGTCTTACTTTTTTGGAAGCTACTTTTGATGAAGCCAATGAGTAGCCTCTCATGCAGACAAATGCAAGGAAGGGCCTGATGTCTCAGGTAGGTTTGATCATCACACTCTTTTCTCTGGATGTCTTCACAGCTGCTCTTTGTGTTTCTGTTTGGTCTCTAGAAATTTTGGCTCTAAACATAATTTTTTTCACCAGGGTGTTGAGAAAACAAGATTATCTTGTGCATGGAAGTAGAATCACTTTGATTTTTGTTATTTTATCAGTGCAGTGTCTTCCCCACATTCTGAAAATCCTTTTGCCCAGGTCATTCAGTATATAGTTGTAGTATATGATTTGACATGCCTTACTGAGGAAAAGATGAAGCAGAGAACACCGGATTTATTATTGGGTCACTGACTGAGATATTTTTTGAGTTCCCAGAGCTTTATCATAGTGGCCATCCTGGGTCTTAGTAAAGAGATGATCTCGAGAATTAGATTAGTGAGATCATAATATACTGCTGTGTTAGACAAGATTCATGGTTGAGAGAGGATATGGCATTTACTGGGCCTTTTAAATGTCACATCCAGACTTTAAAGGCCATAGTCTTAGAATAAACAAAAGACAACACAGCCAGCTCAAGCAGATTTAAAATGAGCAGCATCCTGGTATCCAGAGGGAGCCTGTGGTCCATATTTATGCAGCTGATGCAAGACTAAGCAGCCACTGGAAACCATGCAAGGGTGATAGCAGTGTCTTTCTTGAGATACCAGGTCAGATGTGCCTATGTGGTCAGCATTCCTTTCATTTAGCAGCAGAAGGAAGTAGGTTATATGAAGTTCTTATCAGAGTGATGCACAAGAAGTTAGACAGGCATTAATGGCTTGAGTAATTTTGGTTGGAGTACAGTAAATGAAGTGACTGAATACCGCATGAAATAATACGTCTCTGCAAGGAGTTGCTTGGCAGTTGAATGACTGGATGGAATTTTTCTTTTCTCTTTTCTTAGCTATGTGATAGTTCAAGTGGATGATAACATTGGGCAAAATTTATTTCTTTCCTCAGATGCATTCTTCACTGATAGAAGCTGGCCCACAAGAGGGTAATCCACAGAGCTGAAATGCGTACCCTGCGGTGCTATACAGCATAAAAATGCACATGGGCAGTTCCCACTGATCGGATGTGATAGTTCAGTATCTGCAGGCCTTATAAAATAGGGCTGGTTTTGTAATTTTTATGAACTGATAAATGTTGCCAAATTGCTTGGAAATTTACTGACAGTCTTCGAGGGACATTCAGCTTTAAAAAGTACACGTGAAGCATACATCCTTACTTAGGGCTTTTGCTGGTTTGTTTTTCTGGGTGGCTCATGGAAGTGTGCATGTGTATATATTTAAAAGTGTCCTTTTCTGTTTTGTTTTTCATGCTCTCAGTAAATGTTGTATTGATTTTTTTTAATATTTTTTTTTCTTCAGTACTAATTTCTAGAACAAAGTTCAGTTATCTCTTAAAATGTTCTATTCTTTTAACCAAGTGGCACGATGGGTAGCAAGTCACTGTGTGGTGAAGTTTGGTAATCTGCCCTTAGGAGTGAATTGTTATTGATTTAAAGGAAGATGAAAAGTTAGTGGTGTTTTGTGGGAGGGCTAAATGATCTCTTTTGGCCTTAAGATCTAGGTATATTGATTTAAAATTATCTTGCTTTACCTGCTGCCTATAAATTTACAAATTCAAGTTAAATGAACATAAAACACATTCTGGTTGAGTCCACTGTATTTGTACAGGGTTTTAACTGAACCATTTTAAATGTTGTTCTTTTTATTAATTCTGCTTAGCTGTGTATAGCTCTCTTAGAGTACTTCTCATTTTGGGGGGGACAGTCTAGCAACATTTGTGTACTTCACTGTAATTGAATCCTGATGCAAATCCAAGTCTTTGTTATTCTTGCATTCACTGCAGTGACCTTGATAATGTGAATGCTTCACCTTTGCTGCTCCTTGGAAGGCAGTCCTGTGAAACGGGATCAATTACGTGCATTGCTAGGATCCCATTTTCAATACCACTGAATTAAAAACAGTTAGAACTAGTTAATGGGCTTCCCCTTTGTGTGAGGGAGGGGCAGGGGGAATGAACAAAGGAGAATAGAAGCTGAATTGTTTGAGAGGAGGTAATCTCTGTTTTGTTTCTGCTATAGATTAGGAATGATCAATTATCATGTCAGAAGGCAGAGAAGCTAATATGCCCCAGAATCTACACACAGTTATTTAATCATCCTGCCTGATGTCTAGCATTCATCATTCACGTTTTTAATGCCACTTAGTGTTATCATCTCACATTTATGCAGGGAACATTTAGGGAGAGAGAGTCATGCTAATAGGCAACAACCTGGGAACAGAATAGTGGAGAACCCATAGGGTTTGATTTCTGTCTCTTCAGTCTAAGCAGCCTGAGCCCTGGACTCATGCAAACTGTTGTGCATGTCTGATCTTGAGATGATACCCCTGTGGATGACTCAAGGCATCGTCTGAAGGAAAACCTTCATGAAGTCCCATCTGTACTGGGTGGGTAGTTCTCAAAGGTGCTGTAAGCTGCTTTTTTCCAAGAGTAGTGGGAGCTAACATCATCACAGACCTGTGAAGGATACAGGCAAATGTCTGTGAGCAGCTGGTATTTGTGCAGTGAGCTCTAGTAGCCACCCCATCCTGTCATCTGCTGTTTGGAGTACTTTCAGACATCTTCAAGGCACAATTTCAGCCAGCCACTAGATGCAATGAGCACTTGCAGCGTGAAGGTTGGTCAAAGGAGAGCCACAAATGTGCAGGGTGATACCAAACAGAAAGTGTTTTATGTATTGCATATGAAGACATATATATATGTATTTTAATTCCTCAGTAAAGTTTTTGGTGGTCTAGTTCACACACTGAATATAGATAAAGGAGAGAAAGTTGGAAGGATTAGGGCACTTCCTTAGATCTGTCCAAGTCATTCCCTGGTCCAGGTTGGAGAAGAGAGCCAAGAAGCTCCTGGGAAGGAAGAACCCACAGTGACTTATGTTGAAATGCCCTCTTCTCTTCTAACAGTCACAAAGCTGAGGGAAAGCAAGTGATCAGTATAAGGAGAACTTGCCAAAACCAAATCTGTAATCCTGTTACAGTGGTTGTGAACCAAGAGAGGAATCTGGATGCAGTGAAACTTGTCTTTCCTCCATCTTTCTGTAATGTCATGGGAATGCTGAATGAGATGATGTCACCAAAGCCTCAGGATACATTAGAGAGTGGAGCTGCACAAATGCTTCCTCTGAAGCAGTAAGTTGCCTGATTCCTATAAGCCTCTTCCTAGCAATATCTAGGAGTAGTGAAGCTTTTGTTTCACAGCCAGCAGGTGGATGGATCTAAAATGTGAATTTGTGGCACAGTCTTTTTCCCGTGATGCTTCAGAGAGTGGCACTATCAGAAATGAAAGCCAAAAAGGCAGAAAATTCCCACTCTGCTATCCCACATGCATATATCTTGCCTGATTTTTGATGTCATACCCACAAAGCAGTGAAAAATACTGTTGTGGGAGGACCAGCCACCAGCCAGTGTAGATTGGGATGAGCATCATGTTGCAGAAAGCAACCTGTTTGACCACAGTTGTGATGAAGAGGAAGAGCTAAAGACGTGTCCATTTATGCATCGCATGTGCAGCTACCATTTGAAACAGCTGAAATCTCTGCTGGTACCATTTAGCTTCTGGACAGCAATCCCACCCTCAGATGTTCAGGCTCTTCTCATGGTACCATAGCATTGCCCTGACCTCCAGAGCCTGTGGTGACCCAGTTAAGTAGACAAGGGCTTAGGACATATCCGTCAGCAGTAAGGGGAAAAGTTGGACTAGAGAGTCCCTGTACAGTCAGTAAATTGGATTTTCATGTTAGAAATGTTCTGGCATATTCTTGAGTTGGTCTCTAAATCCTTTTCAACACCTTCAGAAGCTAACTGGACTGAAAAAGCCTGCCATATTTTGTCAGAAGAGTCTGTATTTTCTTCCTGCAGAAAAGTGATCTCTCTGCAGGGTGGGAGAGTCAAAAGCCATGCTTTCACATGCAGCTGCATTTATCCCATTCAAAAGGGTGATGTTCATCCTGAGCTTGTGTTGCTTGGTCATGATCTCTGCAGTTTTGCCTCAGCAAAGCAGTTTTGCCTCAGCCAAGCAATTTTGCACAGTGCTTGTCTTTAAGCACAGAACTAGTGCTTCTACTTGGAAACAGAAGTTGGAGAGAGTTATTAAATTACGAAAACAAGCCTTTGCCACAAATTTCCCTGTAATTTTCCTTTTTGTCACTCACATAAGGGGTTTTTTCCATGTTTGAGCTCAGTGTGATATCACCAAGTTGCTTGTGATTTAAATAGAAGAAGCCAGCTGTCAGGAGTAATGCTTGCAGGTATTCCTTCTTTTCTTTATTTGCCTTACAGCAGTGCCTGCAGGGCAAAGCAAAGATTGTGCTGGCATCACCTGAATAGCTAGTTCCTGCCCCTCAAGTCTGTACAGATAAAGGAATTACCGTTATCTTCATTGCACAAATAACAGCACGGAAAGATGAAGTGACTTGCCAGCCCATGGTCATGCGAGGAGTCTCTGGCAGAGCCGGAAAGCAGAGTATTGTTTCCTCTGGTCTGATGCTTTTATCCCAGTGCCGTCCTTTTGTGTGACTAGCCACTTTGAGCAATTTAGATTTTTCTGTTGTTCTCCTGGCACAAACATGCCAGCTGGTGAATGGCACTATATATATGTCTCTTGGATCTCTGCCTTTCAAGATCCTTTTTATTTTTATCACTTACCTTGTGATAGCCAGGTGTCTGTGTAGAGCCTTGTGTCTGGAAGCATCTCGGGATGTGCTCATCTAACCTGCTTTAAAACCTCTGCAAGCACAGATGCCACAGGTTCACTGGGTGATTTTTTTTCCCAGTGATTCATTATTTTTATCCTTAGAAAGCTGTTCCTATTAAAGCTGTAGAATACAGCTTTTAATACTGTGCTCATCTTGCTCCAGAGACAGCACCCTTTTACTTATTTGGAGACTCATGTTCTCTTTTAGTCTCCTTTTCCCCAGCACAGAAGAGTCTCCGTTCGTAGCTCTCTTAACTTGTGGGTTTCTCCAGTTCCCTCTTGGATTCCCTAAAAATGCACTGTGTTTTTCCTGACATTCAAAATGGGGCACGGGATGGAGCTCCCTCAAGTGCTTCCTCCTTCTCCCCAAGGACCTGATAAATTACTTTGCCTACTGGGAAACTGTGGATTGAGGACCTGCAGAAGCAAACAGCCCCAAGAAGGTGCGTTCCGTAGCAGAGCAGGGCACCAAGACGTACAGGAGGTTTTACTGGGCCAGGGACACCCCTGAGGATTGCCGAGACCCACCACAAGCCCACAGCTTGTACAAGAGCAGGTGATGAGTGGGCAGGGCCAGGAGTACCCACTGCCAAGAAGAGCATCCCCAGGGAGAACTGTGAGTGACCGGCAGGGGAAACAGAGCATGGCGTGACAGTTTGTGTGGGAGGGTGCACAGGGAGGTCGCATTCCACTGACTGGAAGGGGAGAAGAAATTCGGTTTATCGCACTCCTACCAGTTTGATGTCAGAGCCAGCAAGATAAAACCTCTGGGAAGATCTTACAGCACTGTCCAGGGCCTACAAGAAAGCTGGAGAGGGACTTTTACAAGGACCTGTAAGGATAGGACAAGGGGTAATGGCTTTAGACTACAAGAGGGTAGATTCAGACTAGATATAAGGAAAATTTTTTTTATGATGAGGGTGTTGAGTTGCTGGCACAGGCTGCCCAGAGAAGCTGTGGTTGCAACCTTCCTGGAAGTGTTCAAGGCCAGGCTGGATGAGGCTGTGGGTAACCTGGTCTCATGGAAGGTGTCCCTGCCCATGGCATCAGGTTTGGAACTGGATGATCTTTAAGGTCTCTTCCAACTCAGACTGTTTTATGATTCTCTGAAGCTGCTTCTTCTTCCCTTCTTCCACAGGGGCATTGCATGCTCCTATGTTTCACACTGCAAAGGTTACCCTTTAGGAAGCTGAAGGTACACAAATTTACCTTGACAATATCAAGAGGTGTGATCCCAAGCACCTGTAGTAAAACTTTGATTTGTGCTGACTTTTGTAGTTAGCTTCATCTCATTGCTTGGAACCTGAGATTTTAGGGCCAAGAGTGGCCAGGGTCATACTCAAGTGCCAAAGGACTGGGCAGGATATCTGAGTTGGCAGCAAGGATGAGATCTGTTAGATTTTCTCTCTGTTAGTCTGCCATTTCCCTTAAAAACAGTAGGAGCCTGGGCAGCATTTGCTCTGATCCAATAAAAAGACACTGTCAGTCTAAAACCAAGGGTCTAAAATCACAGGTACATAAACCTTTCCATTTCACCTCTAGTAATTTTGAGGTTTTACTAATCTAGGGGTTTGATCTAATATTACCTGTTTGATGTATTTTTATTTGTTTTTAAGAATTTTATTTCCAGCCTTCCGGTCTTCACTGGGGAGCTCACTTATGGAAGGGGTCTGGATTGTGGTTCTGCAAAGCTGTGACCAGCTCGGGGTGGGCTTATGCTTTTCTCCCATTTCTGAATGAGAGGTGAGATAAGAACAGTGGTGGTATTCAGAGGGACCAAATACCACAGGAAATCCAAAACAAGCTACAGGGGGAGTTAAGGACTTTGCCTATTCTTCCTTCTGACCTGCAGCACCTCCCCAGTATCTGTTCTTCAAGTTGAAACATAAGGAATTAATTTGCCTGCCCCTGATTTCACTAGAGTGTTTAGTAATTTGGCTTTAATGTGAGAATTCATCAGCAAGACTGATTGCTGTATCATACAGAGTGGCAGGCTTGGCAGAGAAGGAAATAACCCACACAGTTTAAAAATGGTCCATGAATTTGCCGGGTTTAGAGTTCGATAACAAAAAGGAAAAAGGATGCAGCAAGTCTTGTATGAAGAAAGTAGCCAATTTAGGAATTAAAAAGGTGGGATTGTAGGGAGCAGGAATGCACATTTTACATTTTATTCAGTATCTGTGGTTTGGCTTTGTTTTGTTCTTAATGGCATGTGGTTTTTAAAAGGAAGTTTTTGCTTAAATGCAGATCAGATATTAGGTTACTAAAGATAGGAAAGGCACTCCTTGGTAAGTGTGGTGGAAGCTAGTCTGATAAATGTACTCAGTAATGAGAATTCTACGGCAAAATGCTGAGCCCTGTGGCTATGATCCAGCAAAATGCTGACAGCAGTGGTAGCGCTCATGCACTTAAAATTAAGCATTTTCCAAAAATGCTTTGATGGATCAGAGCTGGAGTCCTTATCACCTTGCTAGGAGTGAGAGTCTTGTAAGTCAATAGTATTTATTCTTAGGCTTCACAACTAAACCACTAATGGAATAAAGGGAAATTACAGCTTTTTTTGTGGTGTGAAGAAATCTGGCTCTGGTCTTAACCACAAACTGTTCCCCAGCTTTCAGAAAACTTACTATCTTGATTTCCAGAGGCTCGAAAAACAAAATCAGGTACTGGAATTCCCTGTGGATCTGCACCCTATTGGAAGATGTTTCTTCATGCCTCTCTTCCCTGCTCCGACAAATGTTTGTCTCAGATACACGTTGGCCTTGAGTGCAAGTACCTGCCAGGGACATCAGGGAGGCCTCTTTTTCCTGAGCCCAGGCAAACTGTGGTGCCCTAATGTCTCCCTCTCCCTTCTGAGGATCATGATAAATTGCAGCTTAATAGGAACTGCCTGTGTGGGACACAGGGCTGATGCTGCTGTAAATACAAATGAATGTATGTTAGGCCTGGCAATTGAAAAAAAGTTTCCCGAACAATGAGCTATGGTCAGGGCCAGTCTTGCCAGGCCAATTTTTAAAATTATTTTTTTCCAAACAGCCTGTAGCTGTATGAAGGGGACTTTGCACCCTGCAAAATACAGATGAGCGTTTGCAAGCCCTCGGGTTTCAAGAGAAAATAATTACCTTGACTGATGTTACAGATCATGGTGCTCTTTGTAGCCTTCGTTATACAGAGTCCTTAAAATTCCTTAAAACTGTTGTATACCAGTATTCCTGATAAGGCACTAAATGTGTTTGTTGATGAACGAGCTGGAGGTAATACTTCCCCTCCCTTGAGATGAGTGTGCTCAATATTACACAATTTTCTTTTGTGATATCTGGTCATGTTTTCCTCAGGCCTCGTGCCTGCAAGTTTTGTGAATCTGCAGGCAGCTTCCATTATTTAAGAGTACATGTCTCTCATCCGTGATTGGCAGGAGCCGAGAGCGTGTCTGTGCAACTCTGTAAACAGAAAGCAAATGGCAAGAATCCAATTTAATTTTTGAAACCATGTGCTTTTAAGAGCCTTGCCAAAGGTTATGTGTTTCTTTGAGATGGTGGTGATATATGATAGGTTCCATTAAATATTCTGGTTCTGTTCTATATGGGGTGGTGTGCACATGAGGAATGTCAAGGCAGCCTTAGCCCAAAGGCTCTGTAGTTTAGTGCCTAGATTTTGTGGTGTCTTTAGGCTCTTGCTTGTAATCCTGTTGCAGTGTTAATATATGGTAGCCCTGACACAAAGTAACTTCCTTACCGTATATTTTTTAGAAATTATTTGCTTGCTTTGTGGCATAAGCAGTGAATTTTGGAAACTTTCATGCAGTCAGCAAGAGGGCGTAGAGAAAGGAGTGCCAGAGGTGAGATGCTGCTACGTCTTCCTGGGTTGCCTCCACAAAGGCAGGCACATCAGTGAGTCTTAGCAATATTTCGTTAGGGCAAAATATTTTGTGAGTGGCAAAGCTTTCATTGGTTGCATCCGCTGTCCTTCAAGGAATATGTGTTGAATCTTTCTGTCTCACAATTAACAACGTATTTTGATTAAGAGGAAAAGACTACATACAAACATTTAAAGCTATGCATTTGTTTTCATAATTTATATGTCAGTAATCAGTACTTGGTCTAAATAACAAAGGACATTTTGCAGATACCTTTTTATAACACAAATTATTGCAGGGAGGATTTCAGCAGTGATTTTCACATGAAGCAAGGCATTTGTTGCTATTTGTTCTTTTGATACCATTTTACAGGAGTAGCTAAATATCACTGAGCGTTCATCTAAAGATTTACCGCAAGAAGCAGTAGGTCCTTACGGGTGGGCCAGTTGATGTTAGCTTGTTACTGTGGAACAAGATTCTTGGTTTCCTCTATTTCTTCTCTTTGCTGCTTCTCTTGCAAGCTCCTTTAGGAGATACTCAGAGAAAAGAAAGCCTTGAATTAGGTGAATTTAGTGCGCGCGCACCTCTCCTTCCCCTAAGCACACTGGAATTACTGCAAGAACAGAGTATTGGGGCACAGTAAATCTGGAGGCCTTACACTACGTTGGTGCATAGCCAGGCAGATCTCCTGAGCTGTTACAGAGATCAGAAGTAAGAGATGAACCATCAGCCCTGTGCTAATGCAAATTGCATGCAGATTGCTTCTGTTATTTCTCTAATATGAATACAAATTGAAGGGTTTTTTTCTGAGCTCTCTTTTTGAGCTTTGTCAAAGAGAGAACAGGCTTTTCAACACAATTAGGCACCAATTTGGGTTTCACTTTTCATGAACCCAACCTTCTGTCCAGCTGGGAGGCAGCAAGGTCTTGGGAGTACCTTGGCTGTGACCAGCTTGTGTGCCAAGTCACGTCCTGGTGTCGAGCTTAAGGAGCTGTGTTGAATCTTACAGGAACCAGGATGGGAGCCACCTGAAAGATCACCCCTTTTCAAATGAGATAGATATGGTTGTTTGGGTCAGCCATGGATTCATGTTACAGAAATGGGGCCCTGCCTTCTGTCAAGGCCACGGAGTGCTGCAGTTTGGTTCCTCTCTCTTGTTTGACCTGTTTTCTTTCTAGGTACTGATCAGGGCATCTCAGGTTTCAGAGGCATTCAAAATGGTGGTAGGTAACAGGCTGCAAAGAGATCTAAGACCTGGCACCTCAGGGGTTCATCTTGGGACGTAGAAGATGTGAAGAAATATATTCATTGCCAAGGCAATTTGAAGATTGTGTTCTCATTTTGATATTTGATGTGTGAAAAGGACTAACATGAAGTGCCCATCTACACGAGGTATCTTGAAGAATCATTCAAAAGAAGATGATCTCCGTACACAAACAATGCATTAGGATTTGGCTCCTATTTGGCAAGGTGTTTGGATTTAATCTAATCCTGGGGCTAAAATTTATCTCCTTGCATTATTTAGGGCCTGTGCATGGTTGAAATCCCACAAAAGATCTCAGACAGAATAGAAATGGCATATAATGCTACTTTGTGAAAGGACCTTTCATTCCCTGGACTCAGTTTTCAGAAACATTTATTTGCAAGCACCTGCAAACTTGGGGCCCAGCCTGTTTGCCTAACTAGTCAGGGATGGTTTGCAACTATTTGTTCTCAAGGGACAAAGAGTTTTGAAACCCATTATCAGATAAACTTGAGTACACTTTGGGATATGAAAAATTGCAGCACAAAAGTCAAGTTATGACTTAAATCCTAGGTTCTGACCCAGGTGTAATACTCACAGTAAAAGTACCCTTAAGGGAGCCACTGGGTATTAAGCTTCTCTAAAAGTTCTCTGTAGAAATGCAAAGAGATAATAATGTGAAAGCTTCTTTTTTCCCTACCCCAAACAGTGTTTCTATTTTAACTAACATATATGTATTTTATTAAATTAATCTACTGCTTGAGGCCACCTGCAGTTTCACAATGCCTTTAGTGTGACTTGGTGAATAAGGCAAGTTTTGCTTCAAACTCTGAAGTCACCAAAGGCCTGAGAAAAAGAAATGAGAAACTGAGTGAAAAATTACGATATACCAGGCTTTTGATGTGAAACCAGAGTTATTTGTCTTGACTTGTGGTTACTCTTCTAATACAGGTTTTATTTTCTTCAATTATACCTGGTTTTATTAAGTGCATTAATTATAACATAACTGTTTGGTTATATGATAACAGGTAAAGGTTATGGCTTTGGGACTGAGTGAGATGGGGAGCCATTAGCTGTTGTTTCTGCTGAAGTGAAAAATACCAAGGCAAAAGTAATTGGCCTGGAGAGAGCATTAGATAGACCATGAAAAGTAGAAACTGGGTTATTTGTTTCGTCTTGGTACAGTGGTTGTTCACCTCATAACATTAGTTTCTCTTAAAATATAATTAGCATTTCATCGCACTAAGCATTATTCTATGTTAGATGTTAGTGGGACACAGCACAGTATGTTGTAAAGATGGCCTTTGGTGCCTAGATGGCTAATTCAGTGCTAATGTCATTATCAAAGGTTGCAGAGGAACAATGTCCTAAAATGTCTGTTCCTCATGAAATAATCCCCTGTAGTTATTCAGATGTGACTAATGATGTGTCTTCTGCAGAAACTTTAATTTATTTATTTGGTATGTCCCGTTATTCTTCTTAAGAAATGTTAGAACAAAAAAAAAGAGGAAGAATCACTTTTCTATGCTTTTCTTTGCTTCTTGATTAATTTTTGGTCTCAGGAAAGCAAAAATGTACATTGGCAATTTCACACCTTGTTACATCTTCTGTTTGCTTTCATCACATGCATGGCTGTTTTCATAAATGGCAAACATAAACATAAATGATGTAATATCCCTCTTTGATCTTGACTGTGTGGCTGAGAAATTAATGCATATGTGCAGAACATGAACAATTCACAATGTACATCCACCTTTTGTTGCATCAAGGCAGGGATTTGAACAAGACTTCTGTCTGCTTACATAAGAAACATGAGCTATTACAGCTTTATATATCTTGATTCTTATGTGAATTTATTTTTTTACCTGTTGTACTCCAAATGGAAGGGCTCTGTGGCTTGACTTCTCTCTGTTAAGAGGATGCTGCCCTCGCAGAAGCAGTGACCTTTGAAAAGCAAGTCTTAAGTAATCCTTTTATTTTTCTGAGATCATATAGCACAGTATCCAGTTGCAGGCTTTTAAGATGGAATGATTGCAGACTTTGTCCACTTGTCTGGATTGGATTACATTTTGTTTGACAAAGAAAACTCTAAAATACTTATACCTTCCTTCCGTCACTTCAGAGCATCGTAATCGCTGTGCATTGAGGATGCAGAGTAGCTGCCGTATCATGCCTGCACCACTGGGATTTATTGAATTTACTTAATTGGCCTTTATCTCACAGTTACACTTTAACACTTCTTTTGAAGGAGATTCAGAAAGGATACAGTTACTCCTCTTGTAATTTACTTTGAGAGTTGGGTTACTCATTTTCTTATCTTCCATCCATTGCCCGGTAGAGCAGAGCATTCTGTGAGCCACAATTGAACGTGTTAGAGACTTGCACACCCAGAGATTTAAGTCCATGAAGCTGCTCACTAGCCCAGCTTTTTGCACATACTTTCTGAAGAGAATGCTCTGGTTTAGGGGTGTAGGAAGTTTGATGGGTGTGTTTGGGTGGCTGGCAGTGCATTTTGTGTTGGACTGTGCAGGTGCGTGTGAAGGGAGCTAAACTGCCCTGAACCTCCCAGGGAAGGATTTTGCAGTAGAGTTTGGGAGCACTTGCACTGTTTTCTTGGTTGTAAAGCACTTGTGAGCCTCAGTCCTATAAACACTTCAGGAAACCTCAATAAAGTAGATGAAAAACCCATTATTTGATCAGATGATTTTGATACTGGGAATTGCGTGGTTTCCAACTTCCCGAGAGGCATTCAGGACTGAGGTCTCCCCTCACTGCTCTTCTCAAGTATGCTTTTGCTAATAGGAGTTTAAAACACTTTAATGCTCAACACTCATGTTCTCTATCTTGCCAGACCTCTGCTGCCAGCTCTGTAAGCACAGGATAGGCGTTGCAGGGATTTGGGGGCATTGGAGATCAGTCCCAGAGGGCGTAGGTCCCTTTTCCTGAGTATTTTGGTGGCTCCTCCCTGTACATGTAGCATCTGAGTGGCCCGCAATAAGCAATCAGTGTCATCTATTTAACAAGGATTGTGCAATCTCCTTTTACTTGGCACCATGACCACACAGTGTTTTCCAGTGCCCCTGAAAACCATGCAGCTTGCATTAGGAGCGGGCTTCATCCTGTTTTAGTGGAGCTCACTACTCGCTCTGTCTCCTCTGAGCTAACGTGTCTGACCATACACGTGTGCAGGGATCACGTATCTCATGTGCACATCTCAGCTCGTCGTGCACGTGCGTGCGCAGTGCACATTTAGGCACCTGGATTGATTAATGGAAATTCCTTTACCAGATTAACAGTTTGTATTTAGGTTGTTATTTGCCTACACCTAGCCCAAAAACTTGTAGAGGACATCAGTCAGGGAGGGGGATAAGGTGACTTTTGCAGATGAAAAATTGTTGGTGATCACCATGCAGTGCCTGCATAAATAATATGATCATCATTCAAATCAAGGTGGTTTTTACTCACTCAGTGGAGCAGTTGTGAGCACAGTGGTGCATGAGTAGTTAAAAAGCAAACACTGTCTGTGCAGCTTGATGCCAGCTCTCCAGCAGAAAACAGTATGGAAGTAGCCAACACCTTTCAGGATCCTTCAAGAGCCAAGTGAGGAAAGTAAACAGGAGTGTAAAAAACTAGGGCTGAAGCAAGAGTGAGATGGGGGAACTTGCTATAACAGAGAAGTCTTGCTGCTAGCCTTCAGTCCAAGAATAACTGTTTGGAGCTCTTCCCTTACTTTTTGGCTTAAAATCAGACCCGGAAAAATTAATTTTTTTGTTGTGTTTATTTCACTTAATGGGTTTGGGGTTTTTTATAGTGTTAAGATAATTAGCTAGTCCTGCATAAAGAAGAAATTTTTTTATAGTTCCAAATACATTTTGGAAGATAAAATGTGGTTATTTGCTGCTGCTCTTTGCACTCCATTCCCCATATGGCCACAAAAGTCTTTGCCATGGGTCTCCTCAGGCCCCCTGTCATCCTTGCAGGAGCTGGCCTGTGTGGAGGGTGAGTTAAAGTCCCTCATCCAAGCATGGCCTGTTTTTATCTCTGGAGAAGCTGCTCTTGGCCCTGAAAATGGGAGACTATGAATTTCTCCTGACCCCTTTTCTTTTCGCTCAGTGTTGTTTCCTAATCACTGGCATGAAATACCTGGGGTGTTAGGGCTGCATTGCCCGTAGCAACTTTTGCGAGAGAGCTGGCACGGATGGCAGCAGCCACAACTTAAAAAGTCTCTGCAGACATCAGACTGAATACAAAGGATCAAGCCTGTTTCTGATGCACATGTGTGCTGCAAAGGGCAGATAACCTTTCAGGGCTGCATCTTAAAATAATGAGCAGAGCTGGTATAGCTGCTCTCACGCTGTGGCTTCCCCATGCACACTGCGAACTTCCAAACTGTGATTGCCATTAAAATCTTTTGCCATTTGCAAGGAATTAGCATCACTATGTGAGCTGTAACACCCCAGTGATATTTATGGAGAGCAATTGAATTATAAAGGTTGTAATATTCCTTGCTTCTGGAAGGAACAGGGGGCTGAAAGATGCCTAGGCTTAAACTACTTAAAATCCAAAAATAGTTAAGGAGCCCATGTAATCTAAGGTCTTCTGAAAAATATACGCCTTGAAAGCAGGTGAAAGAAAGCAACACATAATCAATATGTAATTCTGATAACGCAGTCCCCTGACACATTTGAAAAGGGAAGGTGTGGGGTTGATGTGTTTGAAAAGTGCTTGAAAAGACAGGGTTGATGTGTAATTGCGTGTTATTACTTTGCTTGGTGGCCATGCTACTGAAAATCTGCGCAAGTCCGGTTGTTAAAAATGGGCAAATACCACCAAGGTAAAAAAACCCCACTGATCTGCTGTAGCTAAGGATTGCCTTGCATTTGAGGATGCACTGATGAGTTTGACTTTGGCTGAGGCAGACCATCTTACTAACAGTGGTTTTCGTCTGTTCTGTTTTTCTCCTGTCTTGCAGCACCTTCTCCAGTCAGTAGTGTGAAAAAAGGGAAGATAACTAAAAATAGCATCTCCCTTTCCTGGCAGGAGCCAGATCGACCCAACGGCATCATCCTGGAATACGAAATCAAATATTTTGAAAAGGTGTGATGGACTGATTGCTGAGCTTCCCAAGTACCTTCTCTTTATTGTTTTCTTCTTTTAGTCATAATTATTTGAGTCATGGAAGGGAATGGAGAGATTTTATGCATAAATCAATGTCAGATTGATTTTGCAGTAAATGATTAGGAAGATTTGAAATGAGGGTGTTGTTTTCCATTAGTGTGCCACTTCTCTTGAACAAATACATTAAATCTGCGTGTCAGATTCCTCTCCGGCCTTATCACATTAAGATAGAGCCTGCTCATTTGTTAAAAATAGAAGGGGTCGGGGACTGAGCATATGTCTCCTCCCAGAAACATCAGGCAGTCCCTTGCCTTTGGTATTTCAATTTCTCACTTGATTTTCCATCCACTGTGAAAGGAGAGGAGAAGGGGGTTGTGGAGAGATTGTATGTGCTCTGATATGAAGAAGGGCATCCTGGCTTAAAAACTTGCCCTGGTTTTCCAGCTCTTGCTCTCTATTTAAATGAAAGCAGTCTTCCCACAAAACTTGCCTCTCCTAGTCTTCATTTCAAATGGTGACTTGTTCTCTTCCTGCAAAATTAATGTAGTTTAAATGAAAATCATTACAAATGCACTTTATCAAAGTAGTGTGAGTGATATGAGTGATATGGCCTTAAAATCTCTGGAAATCTTAGAATTCCAAAAATCAGGTTTTCAGGTTTTGACTGAATAGCAATTTGTTTGCCTTAGCTGGAATTATAAGGTGTTCTTTTTTCCTCAGAAACATCCAGGCTTTCTACATGAAAACGAGAGGAAAGTAATGAAATTGAGTCACAATTCACTTTTTTAGGGGCACTGAATTTCTGTTTTAAGGAAGATACTCCATTAGCTCTGTCTGTGACCCAGGTGAAATCACTAAACATGGACCAGGACTAGATTCTTACTCCTTCTCTCTTCTTTCTCTGACCCTGGGAAGGACCTGCTCAAGCAGTCCATGACAAACAGGGGAAAGACTTTCGTAAACCTTCTCCATCAAAATAAAATCAACATTATTTTTGCAGATGAGGGAGCTTGTGGAGTATCACTAGATATATGAGTGACTTAAACGGGGCTGATGTTTTCAAGAAGATTAAAGTACACAGCAAGAATCAGGATATTTTGTTGCTGGAAATAATCCACTACTAATTATTTTATTAACTTGTTTGAATGACTGTTGGGGTACATTGAATCCTTACTGTGGAGTGGCTTGGGAAGAATAGCTTTTAGAGACCAAAAAAATGTAAAGCAAATAATTAAAGTGAAAAAATTCATAATATTCCTTCATTTTCCTTAGTTTGTTTTCAAACAAACTGGCTGGAGAGGGGGCTTAAAATGTTGTGTTTGTAGTCTAGAACTAGTCTCAAAGAGCTTCAGCAAATGGTTCTTCAAGAGTGAGTCCTTTGTGGAGAGGTAGCTCCAGCCAGTCCAGGTTTATGCTGTCTTGATTTGTTTTCTTCAGACTGATAGGGAAGCTTAGTGTTTTCCATAGAAACACTATGAAACATAGAAACATAGAAAAGCTCAAGAGTCCAAGTGTTTGCAGAAGCCAGCAGTGTATTGAAAAGTTAATTGGCTGACATACAAGCAAAGATGTGACCTAATATTCGCTTACTGCTTTTTAACCAGTTGTTGAGATAGATTTGGGATGTTGCCCTTAATCCTTTTTGTTTGTTGCTGCTATAATTTATAATTTATATTCTCCCACTTTTCAGCCCTTCGTAAGGGTAGATTCACAGCGTTTATTTCCAAGGGACAAGAATGATTTATTAAATGTTTTGGAAAACTGAGTTTTGTCAGATTGCATTCCTGCAAGAGGGATCACTCCTTAATAAGAAAGAAAGGGCACATATATATGTGTGTGTGTGCTTGTCTGTACACATTTCTCCAAAACAGGCTTCAATTGAGAAATTTTGTAATCTTACATTTAGAAATTCCCAGCGCCTTAGCCAGGCATATTGCTGTCTATGGGAAGCTGGCCATTAAATTAAAAAGAAAAAAGAAAAATTAGTTCAGATTCTAAGAGCTATCCAGAAATCTTAGTAAGGAACTACTAAAAACTCTGGTTTAACTCATAATAATTTGGATCTGAGGGGATATGGTGAATAAAAAGCAGTTTCCAAAATTGGAGACCTTAATTTATGAGCTCTTGTCTAGATTATGTGTTACAGTAAATAATTCTAAGAGTAATTACTTAGCATTTCAGCGAAATTTTAATCAAAGAACTGGAACTGTTTCACATTAGAAACTGATGTAGATGAAGATTTATTTCAGCAATTTTTCTTCAAGTTCATTGCTACAGAGTGCAAAAATTAGGTATTTTCCTGGAGTTTTGGTTTATTATTCCCTTCCCAAGGTCTAATTCAGGGTTCTAGAAATGCAAGCATAAAGTTGTACAATGTGTATTGTATTATTCTCTTTTAGGCATAGTTAACATTACTGCGAAGCCATTTTGGTGTAAATCAAAATCCTTTTTTAAGGCGATGGGACTTGTTTTATCTTCCCTGCGCCTTGGGATCGATCTTTGTGTGATAAACCTTCCCATTACTCCAGGCCATGTACGTCCCGAGCAGCAGAGAGCTGCTTCTACTGCAGATGCCAGTTGCATGCCTCCTAGAATCATTGATTATAAAAGAGAAAATCAGATCTCACGTTTTGTATTGCAGAAAGGACCTTCAGAGAGGGGGTTTTGAGGGAGAAATCCTCAAAAATGCATACTTCAGTCATCTTTTGTAATGTTGCTCTGGGGGTTGTTAAGAGTCTGTCTTCTCTGAGCTCCGGTCTTCGTGCGTTTGAACTTTGTTTTTGGGGGGGGTGTTGGGAAAAGGACCAGGAGACGAGCTACACCATCATCAAATCCAAAGAGACGACGATTACGGCAGATGGCTTGAAGCCAGGCTCAGCGTACGTCTTCCAGATCCGAGCCCGGACAGCTGCCGGCTACGGGGGCTTCAGCCGAAGATTCGAGTTCGAAACCAGCCCAGTGTGTAAGTCCTTTTAATTACTGTCAGCCCCTGTCTCTGCAGCAGTTACCAGAAACAAGTCAGGGGATCGATATCTTTGCAGAGAGCTCTTCCTTTTATTGGCTTCATCCCTTTACTTTGGAAACATCAGGCATACCATGACTCTGCATTTGACATATCCGTCCTTTGCTTCCTCAGCCCACATGGTGAGGCAGGCGATCTTCAGGCTTCAGAAGTTCATGACATTCCCTGCTTAGAAAAATCCTGCATTTACGGGAGCCTGGTATAAGAGAGTCTGTCCTCTGAGGAGGGACAGAGGGGATAGGACGTGCTCCTCCACACCTCATAATGGCTGTCTGCAGAGGCTGCTGGGCTCTCTTAAATATCTACATCTGGGAGGAAAAACCCTGAAATGGTGCCTCTCTGCAAGGGGAAGAGTTGAACCACTATTAGTGTCTTTTGTGTCTTTTGGTGAAAGTTCCTGTCAAGTTAAAAGATGGTTTCTGTTGGCTGCCAATGCCACAGCCTCAAGAAAAGGAGGTTGACTTGTGATCAGAAATGGAAAAAAATGTGCACTGCAGGTGCAGGACTTCTTCTTGGCCTGTTACATTTGTGGGCTTTTAAATTTTCTTAATTTTTTTTTTTTTTTTTAATGAATCTGATTATCCAAGGCTGGATTCTGGAACAGATTCTGTGGCAGGGTGAACTCCTGAGGCACATAGAGGCTCAGCTGCTCTTTCTTCTGTGTTCAGGCACAGCTGTGGGGAAATTCTTTTTGTCCCAAATACAAAATTTTGCCAAGGTGTCAAATATAATTTTGTCCACCAGAAAATATATCTTCTCTCTTTTAGTTTGTACAGCTGTCATTTATTAATTTTTTATACTGTTTGCATGGAAGAGGAATTTTATGGTGGAAACACTCTGATCATTCCTGTGGGAAAGAAACTATTTTCTGTGTTTTCCTTGGAAATTTAAATTCATCAATACTTTGATTACTCTTACTCCGTTTTATTTAAAATTCATCATCTTTGAGAAGAAGATGCCGAGTTGTCTTTTCAATGCATGTTACCTTTGAAGTCATAATAGATTTTCAAGGAGTCATTATACATGTGCCAACGTAGCTGTGGAGCCAGTGATTAAGCTAATACAGTGAAAATTGCATCACAATGCAAACATTCATGCAATAAGCACAGTCTATTTAATGTATTTCTTATCGTATTAACCATTAATTGTGCCCTATAAGTAGCAACCAAATCATGTTATGCCAAAAAATTTTTCTGTATAGTTTTTCTCAGTTGGAAAGTTTCTAGCTTAGTGTTGTTTGAGTAATAGTGTTCTGGTCTATTAATGAGTAACACATGAAATATGTGCACATTTGATCTATTACCTCTGATCCTGGTCCAAAAATAATGGCACTTCCATAAAGCCCATCATATAAGTATTGGTGTTAATCAAGACTTTTGGAGGACATCAGGTGGAAATATTTTTAAACACTAGAAGTTCTGTGGGTCATTTAGTCATACCCACACCCCAGTCTTTTCCACATTTTAGAGGCGGAGGAATAGGTACTTCTCTGATATTAAGGAGTTGCTGGCATAGTCAGAGGACCTATTGCATGGTCCCCAGTTTGGGAACTGGGAATTGTCTGTTGGACTTAAGCTCTGGCTGAGGCCAGACTTAACCAGACACTTAAACACTTGATGGGATTGAAATACAATGTAAGCCCCTGTATCTTGCAAAATGCAGCTCTGTTTGACATTTAAAACCTTATAAAAAGCATTTTTTTTCCCAAAGCCCTATATAAAGTCAATATTAGTGTCAGGACTGTGACCAGACTCCCACTGCTTTCCTGCACGTCCTGGAGATTTTGAAAGCAAGCACAGATCGAAATCTCACTGCTACATCAGAGCACGGATCTGAACTTCTTGTTAGAGCCAAAGCAAATGATTTTTATTCAAGCACAGATGAAAACCTTTCCGTGGCTGTTCTGAGGAACAAAAACACTCTCCAAGTCGTTTGGACCGAACAACAGGTTTTGTTTCCAGTTCTCAAGGTTTCTGTAGTTATCTTTAATACATTTGGAGGAGTTATACAACAACAGCCTGAGAAATGCAATGGAGGAAAGCTATAACCTGTTTTGGACTTCCCTCTTTTTCCAGATTTTGGGAGTTTTTGCGTACTGCTCCCTGCTTGTGTGATTCTGCAAACCACCATGAAGCAGCCAGGGCTTCGATTTTCAGTTAAATTTTATTTGAGTGGAAGCTGTTGTTGGGTGTATCCACTTGTTGCTTCCTCCTTTCCAAAAGCCACCGAGCTCATCTAGCCCCAAAATCTAACCTTGCCAAGAGCTGGGTTTTGGCTGGATTGGTGAGCTAATCCAGCTGATCTGCTGGGCAGAAGTAGGAATATATCACCAAGGTAAGGAGGGGTAATGCAGGTCTGTGTATCCCCCTGACTTTGAATGGCAGCAAGTCCCAGCTTGGCTTATGAATTCAGGCTTTTCATCTGCCATAGATCACAGCAGAATTATCTCCTTTCCCCATCCCTTGAGCTGTGCAAAAAATCACCAATCACTGCTTAATGTTCTCCTTTAAATGTTTTTTTTTTAATTATTTTGTCAAGAAAGCAATAAAACACCATCTTAAGGAGCCCCCATAAGTTTGTGAGGCCAATAAAATCTCTGGATGGTGGCAGGGGTTTGGAACAGTTAACATTAAATATTCAGTGTATCAGGACCAGTCCTTCTGAAATCACTCACACTGCTGTAGCAGGTCCATCCCGCCCCCGTGTGAAGAGCTACTTGAAGCCCAGTGCAGATCATTGTTTAAAGCCATACCCTTTCTATCTTTCTTTTCCTTTAACAATTAATATGGGGCCATATTCAGTTATTTTATAGCCTTCATAACATTAATCCTGTGCTAAGGACCCTTTTTTAGTTCAATCATTTAGTTAAAGGCTTCTTCAGTACGCAATCAATTCCTGCTGCTCTCTGGGGTGGATGAAGCTTCATCCTGGGCTGGCACGAGGTTAAGAGCTATAATGAGGTTTTCCCCCACAGAGCAGTGGTGCCTGTGCCAGGGAGCTGGTTTTGCAGGGAGGATGTGAGATTTGTACCCTGGGGTGGTTATATACGTGCAGCTAAATAAGGTGGCAGCAAAGAGGGCAAGGTGAGGAGACTTGGGTTTCTGCTTGGGGAACCCCACATACAAACCCCTTGGGAGAGATGAGCTCCTTCTCCTGCCATGTAGGGCAGATAAACAAGATACAAGTAGTATTAGCATTTCCATTTTACAGCCTACAGGAGCTTGCTCACCTGCTCTTACTTGACCTGTGTCAAAACTCAGTTCTCAATCAGCTTTCCTGACCTTTCTGCTGGCATCTTTATCACCGGATCAGTCTCCTGCCTTTCGGCAGAGCTTGTTAGGAGGGCTCCTTACAAGGCATGGGCTTGAAGAGTTTTGCTTCCCTGAATTTTGGCCAGTTAGAAGACCAACCAGTGTATGTGTCTCAGCAAATTCCTGTTTTACAGCGTGCACCTTATGGCCACATGATAGAGATGCCACAAGGAGTTTATAATTGTTTATAGTTCCCTGAAGTGCAGGTAATTCTTTTTATCTTGTGGATTTTGCTTATGTCTGTTAGCAGTAACATTCCATAAATGTTCTCTCTGCCTGTTGGGTTTTCATCCAAATGAGAGCCTGTTGGGTTTTCATCTTTTATCTCTGATTTCTAATGCAGCTAACTCAGGGAGAAAAACTTGAGTTCACAAACTCAAAGGCTGCATTCTGCAACACTCTGGTTTCTGAATTCAGCAATGAAATGCAGTCTTGTTGGGTTTTTGGCTTGGTGTTGCATGTGGTTTTGTTTCCTTTCCACCCATATCCCTTCCAAACTAGAAACAGACAGCAAAGAGGGAAAACACAAACCGTAAAAGAAGAAACGAACTGGTAAGACTTGAAACCTCGCTGGCAGCCTCACTAGAAAGACTCATATGAGTGCTGACTGTCATTTTAACCCTAATCTCCATTTTCTGTTTCTCATCTCAGCAGTAGCTGCATCCAGCGACCAGAGCCAGATTCCTATAATTGTTGTGTCTGTAACAGTGGGAGTCATTCTGCTGGCTGTTGTTATCGGTTTCCTTCTCAGCGGAAGGTAAGAGAAGAAGCTGTGTATTTATACTTCTTCAACTTTTGTAATAACTTTTATCTGACCAGCTGATTAGTGCGATTTAGGCAAAAGCAGCATGTGAACAAAGCTGTCAAGCGGTAGCACTGTAAAACAGCACGAGGGTGGGCTGATTGATCTGTTTGGACAAGCAGGAATGACAAAGGCACTCTCACAGATGTCGTTCACTTCCCAATGATTTTCATCTGTGTGTAGACTGGCCCTGATTATTTGACTTGATTCTCACAGGAGTGTTTTCGCATTCCTTTAAAAATAAGCAGAACATGTTATTACAGGTAAAATATCTTACACTCAGAGCTTGCAGTGGACTTTGCTCACGGAGAAAACTTGACTACAGGAAAACACTTGCAGAGAAAATGAGAATAAACCCACCGAAATGGCCAAATGCCCCACATTTTGGTCAGATCTGGATTTCATTTTTCATGTGTAGGATACTAATGTGTTCCCCAAGTGTTAGTAAACTATACAGAGAACTTCTCCCACAGAGGAAGACACTCTGCTTCACACCATCCCATTGACTTCTCATGTGCTTAAACATAGGCAAGTGATGAAAGCGTGGGCTATACCATCTTTGGCAACTCTAATGGAAGTTGATGGAATTTTTTGATGAACAAGAGATGGTGGTACTGGGGCAAAATCTGGCTTGTATCAGGATAAGTTTTTACTGCAACATTAAATTTCTTTGGCAGCCAGCATGCAAGGCACTTTTTTCATATTCTACATCTATATTGGTACATTTTTTTAGTGGCAGTAGTCAAACCATGTAACATCCTTCATGCAAAGCAATGCGAAGTGCGTCTTCTGGTAAGGCTGAATTTTTTTCCAGTGCAAAGCAAACATTTATGCTTCTAAGGTACCCATCAGCCCACAGTTGCTTTCATGATACAGGTTTGTCTTAAGCTCAGGTCTAGCAAGGTGGCTGTAAATTACAGGATATTGTAAGCATTAAGAGATGTTACAGACACAGAGGAACTGCACTGAATTTGTTGGTTGAGGGTTTTATTTCCCAGAGGAGGTAAGGTATCAGTTTGCAAATGCAGAGCAGTGAAATCCTGCCAAGCTGAGCAGCTCAGTCCACAGGCATAAGGCATCTGTGGAAGGACATGGACACAGTTATTTCCTGTCTTGAAAGGTAAGTGTGCTGCCAGACTCGTCTCCACTCAAGGTCAGAGACTGACAGTCTCTTCCAGCTCAGCTGTTCAAGCTCCTGTTGTCTGCTTTGAGTGACTTGTTTGGCTTAAAAATGGAAAAGTAAATGCTCCTGTCTGCATGAGAAGCATGCAGCAGCAGAGAGGAGTGGGGGGTGAGTAAATGGCTACAGGCAGTTCACACCAGGGCCTACAGGAAAGCTGTGGACAAAAGACTTGGCTCTGAACACTCTAGACAGGAGTTCAAGTCTTTCCTTAAAGGCTAGAGGTCTTGACTGAAATTCCTCTTCAATCAGAGCAGGTGGATGTGAACCTTGGCTTCCCGGAGCCTGGATGTGTGCTTGTATTGGTGCAAACAGGAGAATGCACGCGTGACCATAGGGAAGCTGTGGATTTCACCTGGCACCTCTGCAAGGAAGAGTCTGGGGGGTGAATGGCAGGTGGGGAGGAATGTATATCCCTCTGTGGCCATAGGGAATCACAACTGTGTGGCTGACAGTAGCTCTTCTTCTTTCCACGGTCGCTGGCAAGCGCTCAGTACCCCACTGAGGAGGATGTACCCTTGCAGGTCTCCTTTTCACTGCTACTCTCTCTAGTCTCAGCAAGCAGTTGCAAATCCCGAGCCATTTGTCAGCAGTTCTCGTTAGTTACATCCTTCTGTCCTTTTGCCTAATGTGCTTTCCAGGATGTGCTTCCTCTTAGCTCTTTATCTCTTGGCATGCTTATAAAAGCCCTTGTGTCCTTTGGCTGGAGTTTTATTGCCGCCTCTGCTGCTACCTTAATCCTCCTACCTTGTGCTCACACCTCCCTCTGTTGACCCCATGGCAGCTGCAGGTTCCTGGGACCTTCTCCATGGTGCCACGCTGGATGTCTGGGAAGGGCAGGCACAGGGAGCTGAGGTCTTCATCCATTTTTATCTTTTCAACCGTTCCCCTAGCTGAAAAGACCACAGTTCCTCAGCTGGAGCTGGTGGAGCAGCCTCCAAGGTTGGGTCCATTATTAGAAAATTGACTTCAAAACCACAGAACTTTTCAGCTGATTTGAGTTCCCATGAATTTTAAAGCCCATCTAGTACATTGAGTGACTTGTGAAAACGCAGAATAAACCCCAAAAAATCCAGAAAGATGACAGACAATTTGAAATTAAACAAAGCAAAACAAAGAAATTGCTCTGGTTTGGAAGAAAGCAGAGATTCCAGTGAGATGTGTCATTTATGCTGCTTTGCCTTGGATATGGATTCAAGACAATTTGTGGAGTATCTCTCCTGCTGTGACAGCAGGGACAATAAATGTGTTCCAAGTCATGGGATAATCCCTTTCTGAAGCAGTTAACCTGTTTCTGGAAGATGTTTTCTTACACCTCTGGAGTGGTTATGTTGTTCCAGTGCCTCGTTCCAGGGGGTTGCATTTTCTTTCCTGATTCTTTCCTGTATTTGCTATTAGAAAACCAGCTATTTTGAGCTCTAGCTGGAATCACTTCTGCTTGCCACACCAAGCAAGCTGTGCAAAGCCCAGGCTCTGTCTTTTCTGTTGATGAGAGAGAGCAGCTACTGCTCAGCAGCGGAGCTAAGGAGAAAAACCCTCTTGCTGTGCAGCACTGAGGACGTAGCCTGGCCAGCTCCTGCAGACAGGCTACTCTCTGCTGGCTTCAGGCTGCTCCCGGGTCCCTGAGAGGCCCTGGACACCTTGGGATATTCCTCCCTAGGATGCTGTATGGCACCTCTTTGCAGCTATCCTCCCAAGTCCCAGGCTGCAGTGAGCAGAGGCTTGAGAGCAGTTCTGCAGTGCAGTGAATGTCATCCTGCTCTTGGCAGTTCTGAAAGTGGTTTGCAGTCATAGGGCTGGGGAGTTTGCTGGAGTCTGCAGGCTTTTTATTTTTTGCTAGGTTCCCAAAGGCAGAACCACACCTCTTCCCCTTTTTTTGCTTTCAAGTCTCCGCAGTTTTCTCGCTTCTTTTGAGTGAATATAAGTAACAGCTTGGCATTTCCCGTTGGCAGCTGGCCCTAAACCAAAGGTCAGTTGAACAGTAGTCGTGGTGGCATTTCCACATGTCAGCGTCCATCTGTGGAAATGCACTTTGCGTCTGAAGCTGGAGATTCCTGGGAATTTGAAACTAAATGTGCTTTGCTCTAAACAATTAAGCTGCATTTCAGAGCTGATTTACTTGCAGATGCTCCAGAAAACTTCCTGTAAATAACATGTCCTCTGACCAAGGTCATAAATGCCAAGCCAAATAGCTGATCACTTTTTTAAGTTATCCTGCTCCTTGCATCAAGGGCATATTAATAATATAACAATTGGGATTACAAATCAAAGAGATTCACTAAATCAGACTGTAGTTGTCTCAGCATAAAAAAGAGAAGTGGATTGAAAATCTATTATTAAACCAGCTACAAGTATTGAATTAAAGAACACACAGTTGTTATTATCTTTGTTTTGCTAGGATTATGTGTTCTCAGAAGCGCAGTGCATTTTACAGATAGAGCAAAGCTATAAATTTTGCTTTCCTAGCAATGCGTGAATTAGATGTCAGTTACCATTATTGTTCCTGATTGAAGCATGTATTAATCTAAAATCATTACTGACTTACATTTTAAAGCCTGTGTCAGGCAATCCAGTGACAAAGATCTTTGCGCTCCATCTCACAGGGAGCAATAAAGTGCCTCAGTTGTTGTTGTTGTGTGGCATCAGTCTCTTTCTCCCTACAAACTGAAGTAAGGAGCGAGGTTTTCAGCAGTCTGGGGAAGAGACCAGCTGCTCCAGAGCAGTACCCCTCTTCTGTCCTTCAAACCCAGCCCTGCTTGCAAAACAGATGAGGTCTTAGGGTGAGTGTTAAGAGACTGCTGGTCCCTCCAGTCCCCCAAAGCTTTCAAACTTCATAGCACTAAACAAAAGCATGAGCTTTTACAGACTAAAAGTGGAGAAGATATTAGGTCAATGCTGTGCATGTTTGCAAAAGCTGTTCAAAACAGCTAAGTCAACTGTGCATCTGCATTTATAGCCAGCTACCCATTATGGATGACCTTTCCATCTCAAGTGATCTTCCAAAGAACCAGAGGGAGTTTTTTGTAGAACTTAGGACAAAAAAACATTTGAAGCAGCAAAAAACTGCCCTTCGCCCTGTGTCGTGCTTATATAGAAAGTCTCCTTCTGGCAAGGAACTAGCCTTTGAAAGACAAAGCAAAGGCAAATCTTGCCACCTGGATATTGGCAATTAGAGGCTCTTACACCAGCATATCCATCCTTGACCTTAGCTGATTTAGACTTTTAAATATCAGCGCCTCTAGTGGCAGAGGGCTACTGTCTCGACACAAATATGTGCATCTTGTTAAAAAGTGACTTTCAGGGAATAGAGAGGGTGAAAGATTGTGGTGTATATCTTAGGTCCTGAGACAGTGTTTGCAACCTTCTGTGATGTGGAAGGTCAAAATGGATGAACTTTTCCACAGCCTCCCCCCATCCTATTTTCCAAGTTGTGTCAGGGCTTAAAATAGTTTGCTTTTTCAATATTTCCAGAGGAAATGGGAGACAGTCTATAGATAATGGTTTTCATAGAGAATTTTTCCAGCATGAGTCACAATTTTTGTTTTTAAAGGATTATTATCTCTACATTCTTGCCTGCTCTTCCTTCTTCCTGCAGGACATTGTCTCCTGTGATTTATAGCCACTTTGTTATGCTGCCTACTGCCAAATATTCCGCACGATTCACCTGACAAGAGGAAGGATTTTGTTGAGGAAGCTCGTGCTCTGCCAAGTCAAAATTCCCATCCACCAAGTGCAGGCAGAGTCTGGTCCTGCTTCTGTTGGGGTCAAGGTTTTTCCTACTTCCATCCTATTAACAGCCTCTTTGCTGGTACGTTTTCCCAGAGAGGAGCAGCACTGGTGTACTGGTGTACCCCTCTCCGAAGGCACAGTGCTCCAGTGCACCCTTCTGCACAGGGTCATACCTTCCTAGAGCCAGTGTGGAAACCTGCTGCCAGTACACCCGTCTCTAGCATCCTGTCTAGATCAGCTTGTCAAATTTGGCTGCTCCAACACCTCGTTCCTCTTCTATTCCAAACATTTTTTGGCTTAGTGCAAACTTGCCAGGCTCTGCAAGCCAGTCTTTGCTCTGCAGTTTCGAGGCGGGTTTAGGGACCCAGGCTAATCTGCCTTCAGATGACTTTGGCCCAGACAGAAGGTGAGAGTTGACCAAATCTGTAATTAAGCTCCAAGTTATTTCTGAGTTCCTCTGGCAGCATCCGAGGGAATGGGCTGGGAGGACTGTCATTAACAGATAAGCAACTAGCATAAGCTTTGTCTGAGCAGGGAAAATGGTGAGTAGTGCAGCAGTAAGGGGCAAAACCTCCTCGCCTTCTTGCAGGTGATTTGTTTGATGGCATTGTGCAAGTCCTGTTTCCACTTGGAGAAGGGAACTGGGCTGCTCTTCAAGCTGGAATTTGTAGCAGCTTGAGGCTCCTGCTGAGCACCCCATGTCTATGTAGTCTTCGACAGTGGGGTTTTACGGTGTCTTCTCTTGGCTGTGGAGTGGGCAGAGAATGAAGAAGGAAGTCAGACTCTTGTCCTTCTGCACTTCTGAATATGTGGATGTTTCATCTTGCTTCGAAATCAGAAGTGTGACCTCTCCCGGGGCTTCGCCACGTAGTGGTACTTGGCCTCTTAGCTAGAAGAAAGGTTATCTCTACTTTCTTATGTCTTAGACATAGAAAAGTGTAATGCCAGAGGTCTCTCCAAGTGCAGTTCCTTTCCCCGAAGACATTGCTTTCCTTCCCCGTAGTGACTGCATAGATACCACCTGCTTGGCCTTCTGTAAAATATCTTTTTCTCAAACAGTGCAGAGACGCACTTTAACATGGGAACTAGGATAGCTCAGCAGGAAGAGCAGGTGACTCCTTAAACATCCATATATTTCGGGACAAAGTGGGAATATATTCCTAGCAGCTTACAGTGTGTAATGCTGCTTCTCTGATGTTTAGAGCAAGCATGTTGACTCAGGAGTTGCTAGGTGTAGTGCTGGCCTCCTGACCTGGAGATGCAGGAAGCAATCATTACCATCACTCAAGGCTGCATGAAGGATTAGAAAAATCTTCCCAGGCACCCTCAAGTATTTCAGTCTCTAATTGCAAGCCTCTGAAGAACATCCCATTAGAACAGATTATTAAAAGCAACAAATGAGACTTTCATTTATCATGATTCCAAGACTTCAACTTATAACTCTTAAAAGCCACATCTGTGTATGGCAGAGCCTCTCTGAATTCTATCTAGCCATTAAAAATGTAGTTTAATTCCAAATGCTCTCTGGGTCATCTGCAAACTCGTGGTAAATTAATTATATTAATTGCAGGCACAGTTGCTGGGGCCCATGATATATATACATTTCATTAACAAAGCCCAGGGTTTGAAACACTGCCAAGGGTGTTGATAAGTCCTCCTCGCACAGGTTTATTAAAAGTTTGCTCTCTGGACAGCTGGGTTTGCAAACCACGTAAGCATTGTGGGGGTCACCTTAGCTAGAACAGGAGGAGTGCTGTGTCTGTGTGCCCGAGATAACTGAAAGCAGAGTTGGGCTGCCCAAGGAGCAGGGCGGTGCCAGCAGGCCACAGAGGTCCTGGGGGTGCCACTGCAGCTCCAGCCTCCTCCACGTTTTCTCTGCCCATCTGCAGCCCTTTCCCTGCAGCCAGGGCTAGAAGCAGATGTCACACGTTGTTTCAAGCCAGCTTGGCTTTTGGAGATGGTGTCGCCTCGGCGCCTTTCCTTCCCCAGCAAAGGGGATTTAACACTGCAGGTGTTTTCTCAGTAACTTTCACTGCTACCTAGACATGTCTTCTGTTACCCTGCAGCAAATCAGAGGGGCTGCTGACCAGGAGCAGCCCCCACAAGCTCTCCTCATAGTCTGCTGGTTGATTCAGTGAGGCTAGAGGAGAATTTGCAGATAAAATTGATGTATGCAGTGCTTGGTTCTACTCTGCTCTCCAATATAGGTCAGCTTGCTGGCTAAAGATCTTAAAACCCTGGAGAGGCCTGGGTGTATTTCATTAAACAGCATTTTAATCTTATCCACAGCATTTGATCTTGTCTGGAAGGCTTTTGCTTTCAGCTCCTCAGTTTCTAGACTAAGAAAGCCCTGCAGGAAATGGGGAGATGGGAACTGGGCCCCTCTTAGAATCCATCAGCACCCAAATCCAATGGCCACAAAATGCATGATGGCTTTGCTTGAGTTTAACATTGGTTTTATTTGCCTCAGGATTTTTATGTTTTGAAGTTTATCTGCCAAATCAAGCCATCCTTTTAACACAAGTAGTAATAAATCTTCCTTTGTCCTAACTGTTCAGACCAATTAGTAAGTTCACATACCTATCCAAGTGCTCCTTGGACTGGAAAGTGAATTTTATTGTCTGCTGATCCAGTTTAGTTTGTTTCTAAGCGCTTTAGATTTCCCCTAATGCTAAACCTCGGAGTATTTTGACCATCAGTGCACAGCTGATGGGTTTGCAGGAGCAAGGCTGCACTGAGGTATATTTCTCTTGTACCTGAACTTTTTTTTTACTCCGTATAAAGAGAGTGAGATCTGAAGTGCTCTGGATTCAGTGCAGGGAACTGATTTTGTCTCAGAGCAGCCCTGTTCCTGGTGAGGTCTCAAAGAGTTTTCTTTGTTTAAGAAAACAGTGAGCTCTTTTCATTTTAAGGAAGTGGTTGCTTTTCAGGTTAATTGAACAGTTGTTTGGAAAACTTTGACTTCACATGCTGAGTGGTGTGGAGGTGTGGGAAGGTCTGGTGGCAGCAACCATTAGAAAATGCCTGGGGGGAAAGGACCTCCTAGCTGAAACATAAGCTAAAGGGTCACAGCAAACTGATCTTCTGGAGATGCACCAGTTCCCTGCACTCAAATCCGGCAAGGTTAAAAGAAGAAAATGGCAAAATTAACTCAAGATATAGTGCTTGGGTCCCCTTTGTGTGCCTTTGGGTTTTGGATCTCTGGTGTTAACCTGGTGTTAACTTAGATCTACAGAGTGGTTTACTGAAGGCAGATCCGCTTCCATATTAGTATGAGTGAACAAGCTGGGGCATTATGAAAATAGAAAATATTGTCAATTATAGTAAGAGATATTGGCATTGCTGTTTAGAAAATGCTAGCAAGTGGTTTTGCTGATGCAAAAGGAGCTTAGAAGACATTCTTCACCAGTTTTAATTTAAGTAAGCACATAATCCAGTGTATAATTCTGTAAATCACTGCATGCCTGAAGTTATTTTGCATCATAATTTAAGGCAATGCAGTCGCAGAATGTTAATTTTGTCTAAATAAACTATTCTAATGTATTTAGGCATTGTAATTCATACTGTATAAAAATCTGATGTGCACAGAATTTTTTTCAAGAATGACGTGTTGTGATAACTGAGGAGAAATGATGAGTGAGATCTTCAGCTGACTTTAACTGGAGTATACCTGCACCACCGGGCTCCTGCTTGTACTGGAGTCCTTCCTGCTGTTTCTTCTGCACTATGTTCTTTTCCAGGATGAGCTATCTTAATAGATTTGGTAAGGGAAAAATGGTCTGTGCGAGTTCTCTGACAAGGATAAAGGGCATCTGCTGAGGTGCAGCCAGCATTCGTTTTGAGAACTGATGCCAGGCAAACTCGTAGTCTGATTAAAGTAATGGCTGAGCAGCCTTCAAAGGCAAGCTGTGGGTGCATGGAGTGCCTTTCAGCTCACCGTATTCTGCGTTTATTTAGGCTGAATGCTCTCGCACGACTCACAAGGTCCTGTCTCTGCAGATACTTAACGTGTGCACAAAGCTTCGCTGGTACAAGGAGATGCAGAAAGGGCTCTGTGAGTACATGCATAAGGGTCTGCAAAAGCAGGGCTCATATTCATCCAGTGCTTTTCCTTTTTTAAAGGCAGTTGTAATTGTACCACATGCACACTTGTGGAAAAAAAGTCACTTTGCCTGCTTCAAGGCAGGTGCTTAAGTTTAAGCACATGGGTGGCCCCATTATTCCTGACAGTGGTACTCAAGTACAGGAAGCACATGGTTAATTGCTTTACAGGACCAGGATCTAGACACTCTCCCCAAGGCATTTTTCACCAACAATAGCATATGCCATGAAATTTTTGCAGCCCAGGGTGTTCAGGTCCAAATAATAATTGCAATAAGAAGGAAGAAATACATATAAAAATGTTGCGAATGTATTTGCACCTTGCCAGGGCGGTGGGATTATTCCTTATCCTGGGCCTTTTTGTTTGCTTTTCAGTTGCTGCGATCATGGCTGTGGGTGGGCTTCTTCTCTGCGTGCTGTTGCCTATCCGAGCCTAACATGGTCAGTGTTCCCACCCGTGCTGGCTCCTACTTCGTGTCCTACGTCCATGTTTTCTGTGCACAGTCTGCCTCTCACTTCCTTTCTTGTATGGGCCTGGAAATCACTTTCTCATCTGATCTCTGTACCCAGCTTGTCTATCTCAACAACTGGAAGTAGCGTGACCTGAAGCAGAGTGTATCTTCAGCAAGAGCAGGGATCTCAGGGGGAAAAACCCGCTATGTTATGCCATGATCAATCCAGGCACTGCCCCAGGTGTCTAATAATAAACATCGTGTATGCTGGACACCCATCAAGTTCTGCTTCTTGTCATCCAGAGGGGCCGGGGGGAGGTGATGTGCCCCCAGAGAGGAGGCAGGGGGTTGGCGGGAGTGGAAAGGGGTTTAGTGGCATGTGACATGCATGTCAGTGGAATGCACTGTATGTCATGGACATACGTGTCAGTGTGCGACATACACAGCAATGACATGGTGCTGTTTGCCCACGATATGCTCCAGCAGCCTTGGACATATCTCTGCGGGCGTCCTGAGGTGCGTGTCCGTGCTGCATGCTGTCCTGTTCTGCCACCATCTGGGCTGCCTCACCACTTCCTGCTCTCTCGAACTCTCCCCTCTTTTGTAACTAGTCAAAGGAGGCGTGATTTTAATTTCTGTTGGTTTGACTGGATGCAAGTTGAGTTGTTTCCCAAAGAAGAATCGACTGTAATATTTGTGTGGGCAGAGATCTTCCCAAGCCTCCTAAGAGACGCATGTAGTCACCATCCCCATCAGATAGCTACTTGAGACCACAGAACTTCTGAGACATCCCATATGCATTGTTAAGCTGGGAAGGTTTTTCAGCATAGCTGGTGAGAGGTGTAGAACTCTTCTGCTGTACTTTCTGGTGGATGCTGAGGCTTTGCATGGTGGTAGCTGGGTCGTGGTGCAGTCCCTTGCTGTGGGGCACAGCAGTCACTAAGGCCGACCATTTCGGGGTCCTCTGGTGCTTTATTTTTATTTTGATAGAGGCCTGAACCAAGGAGGAGTTTGGGTTTTGGTTTTGGTTTTTATTCCTGATAGAGCATTTTTGACTTGGTTTTTGTGACTTTTCAGTGCTTAAGAGCAGAGTTAGCAAGCAAGGATGCTCAGCTCAAAGCGTGCGCCTGTAAAAAGTTGTTCTGGTGTGTGGGCCACCATTTTGGCAATGATTGCTCTGAAAGAAAACCCCACAGTACTTCTATTGTCTGTCGTGCCTGTGGCACCAGTGCACGAGCAGTCCCTCCCTGCAAGTTGTGCTTCAAGTGTCCTCAGCAAGGCCCCCAGCCAGAGCGTGACAGCAATGGAAAATTCTTCTCAGAGAAGACCAGGATTGGACTGGATGGCTATGAAGAGGAGAGACTCACAAGAAAAACTTGGCTGACCTGGAAAACACCCTCTGCAGGTTTCCTCCTAAGCTGCAGGGAGACTAATGTGGCAGCAAGCTGGGAGGGGGAAATGGGAAGAGTTACTTCAAGGCACGGATGCCGTTGGCTGTGCTATGGGAAGGCACGACAACCTCTTTAGAGAGATTTATGGAAATCACTTCAGAGGGAGCTTCCTGCAAGAGGGGAAAACGGTATCTTGTTTAAGTTATTTTTAATTGTTCTGGTGGTGGTTTAGGAAAGCAGGGAAGCATTCAGCGCAAAGGCAGGGAAAGACTAAAGGCTAAAAATACCACTGCTGGATTTGTGAAGCTTCCTTTGTAAGGCATCCAGGTTAATCAGAGGTCAAAGACAGGGTCACACAGTGTAGAGGGGAACAGCAGTGCTGGGAATGCAGCTGAGAAGATTGTGAGCCTGCAGCACTGAGGAAGGGAATCTGCCCGGTTCCTCTCAGGCCGGCCATCTACTGAATCTGTGAACTGAGCTGAAGGTCTGTGCTTGTCATCACCAGACCTTTTACTGCTCTTTTGATCTTGTGCAGGAGGAAAGTGAACAGAAAAACAGAAAGCAACTTCCAGTGTAGAAGCTGTTCAGTTTACACCAGCCCGTTGAGTATTCCCTGGTTTTTTGATACTGAATTTATTCTAGGATTGCAAGTGGCAAAGGGAAATGCTGAACACAGACTAACATCACTAGTGGTAGGCTTTTGCCTCTGGCTCTCAGTATCAGTGTTGTTTATCAAGGATAAAGCTATTTACTGAACAAGTCATTGTCTCCACACGAGCTGAGGCGACAGGATCTTGGCCAGATGGACAGATCCATGTTTGTTTGTTCCCCTGCATGGAACACGATCCTGCTCTGCAACACGTATGCAGTTTTATTGTTCTAACATCTTGGAACAAATAGTCTGAAATAAGTACTAACCCCTTGTAAACAACAACTTGCAGTCCTTGCAAACCTCCTGTAAAGTGACAGCTTGAGATGGGTTGGAAGCATTCCTCTAAGTTAATTCATTGTAAAAGACGTGCTTCTGAGTGCAGGTCTGACCCCTGAAAAAAAGTGGTGTTTTGTCCCTTTTTCAGAGAAGTGCATATGCTTCATTTATCTCACGTTTAAGAGATTAAATACACGTATAAATCTGTGCAAGACTGGGATGGGAGATTGCATGCTGCTTCAGGGCACAACCTGTTCAGTGGTACTGACTGCACCTGGCAAGGTGAAGTCCCTTTCCCCATCAGGGATGTCTCAATGCTGTCCCCACCTGCATTTCCAGTAATGCCTTGGCTGTGTGCTGAAATGCTTTGGCTTATGCCTGTAAAAAAAGTATGTAAAGATTTTTCCACATCACCACCTAGGGCTTGACATCCAAGGTCCAGGTTCACAGTCCCCTGGCTGTGTCTTGCCTTGTGACCAGAATGGTGGCCCTAGCTAAGGAGATGAAAACTCCTTCCCTTGGGCATTCTGTGGTTTTCAGGGGAATGCTTTGAGTGGCCAAAGGGCCACACACAACCCAGCAAGGGTATCCTGAAGTGCAGGGCAGAAACAAAAGAATCTCCATCAGTCCAGGGAGAGCAAGCGTCTTTCTGCCTCACTTCTTGAAGGATTTTTCTCCATGAATTGGCTTCTGTCATGCAAGGTAGTGGGCATTGGTTTCCCAGCTGGATTCTTCATCTTTCTACCTGTCCGTTTTATATTTTATAAACCTATATAGGGATCATTTTACAACTTCACTTTTATAATCTGCTCCATAAATATTTTATGAGCTGCCTGCCAATCTGCAAGTAGTTTTTAAATAAGACATGATGCCTTAAGAATATTTAAAATCTCACTTTTCTTTTTACCTCTGATACTTTTATTGAAAAACACAGAGCTGTGCAAGGAAGACATCTGCTTTCTACATAGAGAAACTGGGACAAACCCACAACAGGAGTAAATTAATTGAGATTCAGGTGTGCTGCTGAATTACGTTAACTCTTTGGCTGAGTGTCTCCAGCTCGGTGGGAGATGAAGCGAGTGTCAGGATCTTTATGCTTTTGCTGTGTGTGATATAGAAAAGATATAGGAAATCTATGGTTTGTACAGTGATAATAAACTAGAGAATGAGTCTTCCATCAGAGCTTTTGACTCACAGCTTTGCCAATAAATATTAACAGCAAATGCACATGCAGAAATGGATTATTTCACAAACAACCGAGAGCTTTTTTTTCTCCCAAAATATATTGCAAAGCCACAATATTTAGATACTTTGATCTGCCAGTAAGATTCACAAAGTGACTCAGGACTGTTAACCTGAAATTGCAGATTTTTATGGGATTTAGTTAGGGAAGAAAGGAGAGAAAAATGCTTGCGTGTGTTATTTAAAGGATCTGAAGGTCAAGAATGGAAGAAGCGCGGTTTAGCCCCAGTCAGCGTGGGCTCTGGATAGTTTGAGGAAGTGTGCGAAGGCCACAAGTGATGGCAGGTTTTGCAGCAAGCTTTATTAGTGACACCCAACTGTTGCTTGACAGTCGCAGTCCACTAGGTGCCATTTCACTTTGACGTGTCTTGTCAAGGCTTGTTTTAACCATGCTTCCGGCGTCCCGGAGCCTGATTTCGTATGCTAATGTGATGTGCTGCTGTATGTGTTACCCAGCTCGAGAGGAGGGGGCAGCTGCAGCCAGCTGGTTTGCGCTGGCCCTTGGAGTGTGTCCGTGGGCAGTGAAACGTGGACCGTTGTGCATCAAGGTGTGCTGGGATCACTGTATGCAGGGGATGGCGTGTTTCTGTCTCCTCCGTATTTATGGTCAAGGAATCGGGAGATGCAGGACATAGAAAGGATGATGTTAGAAAAGCATTTTTACAGGCAAAGTGCTCCAAATCTGAAGAAGAGAAAAGGGCATTTGCTCCAAAAGGAAAATGGAAGAAATATTGGATATGTGCATTTGGTAGAAGGATAAATTGAAATATTTGTTTATTTTTAGTAGGAAAATTGAGTCATATGCCTTCATCTGGAAAAATTAGTTCTGCAGAAAACTGATGTAACTTTGGCAACTTGCAGCAGAAAAAATTGGGGTTTCCAGAAGTGGGACTTGATACTGAGACTCATCTCTGTAGTTTATTTAGTTAAAGGGAAGATCGTATGATGAAGAAGAAGAATCCATTCTCACCAAGGGTTTGTGAACACCAGAATGTGCTTTGAAATGAGCTTTACTCCCAGGGTCTCCATGTACACCTAGTGCTTAGGTTTTGAGTTAATGATGCAGGACTCCATCTCAGGAAATGGCACTGCTGCTTTTAGAGCAAGGCGATGAACACTGACATGCAGATAACTGAGCCACATCTCTGAGCTCCTCAGTGCTGTTCTTGTGGGGTTTGCATTCAAAGTGTTATGGTCTCAGCTTCGTTGTTGCTGCTGAAATCATGCCCTGCATGGATAGCCTGGCTGCTTATCAAGTGCAACCTATTTATCTCCTTGCCTGTGTCCCTAGACTGTCTGCCAGCCTTCCCTTGTCTTCTTGATCCATTCCCTGCGCTTGCACAGCCTTTGCAATCTCTGTTTTTCCTTCCTCTCCCTGTGGCACAGGTCTCCCTTTCTCCCCAAGGTAAGCTTCCTGTTTCCTGGAATAGCCCCAGAAGCTCACGTTGCTTTTCCCCTCCTCAACTGTCCGGTGTCCAGTTCTGCTGGGTCCAGCTCAGTGGTGGGGTCTCATCATGTCCAGGCTTTTGTTTGTAACTGTGGTCATTTCACAAACCCAGTGCCAGAATCCTGTAGCCGAAAGGCTGCTTGGCCCCTTGCATCCCGGCAGACAGCCGCTCCCTCTAATAGGACTTCATGCTGAGGGCATGTTTCACGCAGATGCCTGTTACTGCCTCCTCCTAATTGCAGTTTTGTTCCTGCTAATCATATGCTCCTCCTTGCTGTGAGTGATGCTGGAGTGCTCACATGCCCCTAGCTCAAAAATCACGGAAGCAATGGAAGAGAGGTTTCTCAGCTTTAAGTGGCTTCTTAGTAGCCTGAGGCTTTCTTTGAGGTGTGCCAGCTAGTGATTCCAGTGCATGCTGGCTGGCCTGTGGGTGTCTGTTTCAGGTTCTGCATTCTACCAAGCAGTGTCCTTCAGTCTCATGTTCGTGTGGTTTGCTGTAAGGATGATCCAGTTCCCATATCCAGTTATGTTACCAGGTCCTTGGAAAGACGAGCATATATATGTGCATCCTACATACCTCATCCCGTATTTTTAAATGTGTGTGTGTGTGTGTGTGTGTGTGTGTGTATAGGAATTCTTCTCACCTGTGCAGTTATCCTGGGGCTTCCTGTGTGGTTGTCTAAGTGAAGCAGATCACAGAAATGCCACCAAAGCAGACAGTTAATGCTAATGCAAAACTATCACCTAGAAAACCAATGGCCAGAATGAAGCAGAGTCTGGGAAGGGCAACCAAAAACTAATAGGAGGGTGCCCTGGAGGAGATGTGACTTCCATATAACTGTGGTTGCAACTCCATGGTAGGATTCAGCACTGTCCCTGCACTGTCTGGTGCTAAGGTGGGAGCAGGATAGGTTAGGCAGCTTGCTTGCTTCTTCCATGTTTATTCTGCTGGGGAGAGGGGATTCCATGAATGGCAGCTCCCCTGTGGAAAGACAGGAAATGCACACGAAGTCCTGTGCAGAGCCAACAATATGTAGGAGACACCTGAAGGCAGTGAGACAACAGGTTTGGTTTGGTTTTGTTTTAAGCCATTATTTTGCATGTGTATGAGGTGTTAATGCTTACACAAGGCCATTTTCTAAAATATCATAATTTAAAGTTCTGTGCAAATGCCCAATGGATGAAGGGGAGCATGCAAGATGTACAACACAGTGCCTGCAAAAGCTGTGCAGTCTAGAAGATTTTGTTTCTGCGATTCTAATGTTTCATCCCATTACCCTTCCATTGTCCTTCCTGTTCCTGCTTTCTTTTCTTCTGAATAATTGCTACATTAGATGTCAGGTAGAGTGGAGTCGTTCAGAAGCATCTGTGGGATTTGGAAACACAAGTCCAATTGCAAATCCACAGGCCTTGAGCCCTGAATCCCGTTAGGGAAATTGCAAGTAGTTTGATGAGCTAAAACTGGGACAGCAGCAGTAGAGCCGCTAGGGAGGTTGGGTTTGTCACTGCTCTGGGTTTTTGTGCATTGTGTGATTCGAAGTAAAGAATGGAGTTCTGCCATAGCAGAGACAAAAATATTCTTCTGTTGGGTTGTTTTTTTTTTTTCCAGGCGATGTGGCTATAGCAAGGCTAAACAAGATCCAGAAGAAGAAAAGATGCATTTTCATAATGGCCACAGTGAGTAAAAAGCAAACGTATATATGTGGTGTTGGCTTTCTGTGGTAATGAGAAATTCAACTGAGAGGTGGTTTTCTGCAAAAAAAAAAAAATCTGGTTTTGCTGGTAATTGACAAAATAATTGTTTGTGCAGTAGGTCCCCACCTGCCCCTGCTGCAAGCCCCACAGAGAACTGAACATTTGAACAGTCCTTGTATGTGCTGAGCTATTCACACCGGTACGTTTGCAGCAGATCTTTCTAGTGAGCCATTTTGGTTTGTTCCTCTGTCTTTGCTGTGTGAACCAAGATGTTACTAGTTTTTCCTGGTCAGCACATAACAATTCAACATTTCTGTGGTCTGGATGCATCAGTCCAAAATACCTCTTTGAAACCTTTGCTTCACCCCAGCCGCCTGTGAGGACCAAGCCCACTGCTCCTCTTCGGCTTGGATGCCTCTGCAGAGGTGTGAGGAATAACACCTATTTCCTACACGTAGGAAGCTTTCAGAAATGCTGTGTTAATGCCCTTGAATAGAAAACCCCTCTGCGGTGATGCTATAAAGTAAATCTTGTGGTTGCTATCAATCCTTCCTTCATCAAGAGCTGTGGGATCTGGGGATGGGTAACAGTGAGGTGCCTTTTGGGGTGGAAAAGGCAAACATATCGTGAGTGAAAGTCAAATTTCCATTAGTGCTATGTAATGAAGGCAGCAGGAAGCAAATCAATTAAGAGCCGCAGTGTAATGTAGCTGTCTCATTAGACTGATGAGCAATTCTTCATGTGAGTAGCCTTAATGATTGTCAAAACAAACTTATAATATGGATAATGAAAATACTTTTTTCCCTCTCAAGTCCTGGAGAAAAAGCCTGCTATTGATTATATTTATATTGATACAACCTACAGGCTTTGCAGTGCAAATATACAGTTCTTTTAAATCTCAGTAACTCTGTCTGAAATAATGTGGGCGATTGATTAGCTGATGTGTGACTGGTAGGGCATAATTTATTTCAGCTCTCCATCAACTCCCATCCATCCAGCTTGCTTTGCAAGTTACTCCTGTGACATTTTGCCTTTTGTACTTTTCCTCCTGGTGTACCCTCTCTAGTTCCAGAAAGGGATCCTTCTCTACCAGACACCAGACCAGTCCATTACACAGCACCAAAAGGGATTTTTAGCTGCACATCATTCAGCTGAGCACTGTTGTGCTTTTCTAAATATGATGAAGTTGCACATATGTCACATACAAACTAAATGTCATTTTTTGAGAATGATACTCATTTTCACCGTAGAAATAAATTTCCAGCAGAGCAGAGTGCAAGGGACAGGAGTGTGTAATGCCCATTTCCCATCATGTCACGTGCCATTAAATGTGCCTAATTTGTGTTTGCAGTTAAGCTGCCTGGAGTAAGGACCTACGTTGACCCCCACACCTACGAGGACCCCAATCAAGCTGTCCACGAGTTTGCTAAGGAAATTGAAGCTTCATGCATAACCATTGAAAGAGTTATCGGAGCTGGTATGGAAATGCATTCCATGACCCTTAGCAACGTGAGGGGTTGGCTTTCTTAACAGGAGAGATCTGGGAAGGGCTGTGAAATATTTGATCTGTTAGGTACCCTGCAAGTGAAGGTGAGCATATTCCAACTGAGGTTTGGGACAGAGTTGTCATTGTCTGCAGTTTTGAAATTCAGGGGCTGAACTGAAAATGTCAGAAAATGGTTGTCACGTTTGGACCTGGCTGAGCTATTTCAGTGGATGCTAGGGGAAAGGAGTCACTTAATTTTCACATTCTTTCTACCATTTTAACCTTTTTATCCCCCAGCATTGAAGCAAAAACTAAGAATAAGAAGTCACCTGGGACATTAAAAAAGCACAAGCCAAAGTCCAAAGCTTTAAAACTTCCTTGGTTAAAAGAAGAAACTCCCATTTTGTTTACAGAAAAGCTGTTTGTTTAGACTTCCATCCAACCTTAGGAGTATTTTCTATCCTCTGAAATTGTGGGTTTGGACATAATTTACTGTTTACCAGAAAAGAAATCCATTTAGGTTACTTTTTGGAAAAGGTAGTAATAAAATCGTGAAGAGTTTATAGTCTATAAAAATATATATTATTGTGAAAGGCTGACAGCTTTCCATTTATGTGAGTTAACAAAGGAAGGTTAAGAAGCAAGTGGTTTGAGTTTTACAGCTATCCACACAGGACAGTGCTATAGGATGTGTCAGGACTCTTTTATATAGTACACAAAATACAAAATGAGAAAAAAGCCCAGTGGAATATAAAGCATAGCTCTTTAAATATAGGAAAGTTACATTTTTACTCCTAGTTTGCTTGTGCTTGTGAATTACTTGGCTTGTGGTACAGTGGCTATTTGAGATGGTCGTCACTGTGATGTTCAGCAGTCCATACCCATGAATGCCAGGCAGCCCTTTGTGCTTTTCATCAGCCGAGGCTGTGCTGCATCCTGTAGACAGAGGCACATTGTGTGTTCCCTTGATGTGGTGTGATCCCGTTCTTCCTGATTTTCCTCTGAAGGTGAATTTGGGGAAGTCTGCAGTGGGCGGCTGAAGCTGCAGGGAAAGCGTGAGTTTCCAGTGGCTATCAAAACCCTGAAGGTGGGCTACACAGAGAAACAGAGAAGAGATTTCTTGGGAGAAGCAAGCATCATGGGGCAGTTTGATCACCCCAACATCATCCACCTGGAAGGTGTCGTCACAAAAAGTAGGTACAATTTGCTGTGGACTGCTCTATGTGAACTCTGGCCGATGGGAGTGTTGGTTAAGGGAGGAACACTTAGGTGATTCCTGTTCTGAATGCACTTTTCATAATTTCTCAAAAAAAAGTTTTGCTTTCCAGAAGCAGGGAAGAAGAATGGGAATGCAGGTGCAGATGACAGGAATGTATAAAATCAAAAATAAAGCAAGTTGCCTCTGGGATCTGCTAGAGATGCCCCTGATAATAGTTACCCATGGTGCTGGCATATGGGAGGGATTGAGGGCATCCCAGCACAAGAGTTACTGAGGTCTGACTGCTCAGTTTGCAAAAGAACCTTCTGTAACTTTTCCAGCCCAGTTCTTCTCCAAATTACTTGTATGCACTAAAGATAAAGGCAGGGAAAGGGACGGCACATCCAAATGTGCCCAGCACAAGACTGTTGGTGCTGAGGCCGTGGAAGATGTGTGGAGCTGTTGTTACACCTCCATTTTAGAGCCTTGGAGGATCTACTGTATTTGCATCAAGGATTATTTTGTTGAAAAGGACTACTCCTTTATTTCAAGATGTATTTTAAGTGAAGAAGCACCAGCCTCACAGGTGTGAATGGCTGTCTCCCCTCTTGTCTTCATGTTTGGCAGTGTCAGAATTTGCTTAGCTACTGCTGTTCAGATGGTGGCGTCTGGGGCCATGTGCTGCTCTCAGTACCATTTGTCATTCCTCAGAGGAAGCGTCTCCAGCATTAGTTCTTTTTCAGAGTTGCAGTAGAGAAGGTACAGAGGCTCTAGTTGTTTGTCCTTGTAATCTTCACAAAATCAATGCTGTTTTGTAATCGACAGCCTTTTCTTGCATTTTTCCTTGAAATTGCATTTCCTAAAACTTTTAAGAAAAGAAAAAAAAATAACCAAAATAGATTTTTTCCAAAAACCTAATAAATACCAAAATCTCTTGGAGACACCTTGCATAACCCTTAATACATAAGAGCTCCAATGTCTAGCCCTGCAGGAATGTGGAATATTGGGCAGGGAATGAGTGATGATTATACATCCATGAAAGCTGCTACTGGCATGGGCTTGAGTCTTTCTGGCTGCTGGGGCCTCAGGGGATGGTTGGGAATCCCACTGTTAGTGAGAATGTGCCTCCCTAGCAAGCTGCCTTTTATGTAAAGTGTCTGTCTGCTCCAAAGGCTGTGGAAACACAGGGAGCTCTGCTTCTAAATTGGACTTGGAGCAACTGGAGTTTGGATTCAGTTATATGCACTCAGAGCTTCTCATTATCACAGTAAATGTTTGTTTACTGCACTCAGAATTTTTTTCCAGCAGACATCTGTAGCATCTTCAGAGCTTTTTCCTTTTCTTTTACATGGGCCAAAACAGCCTTTATGAATCACAAAGTATTCTGCTCTCTCAAAGTATTTAACTTCTTTCAGTCTTCAGTGTCTTAGTCATTGGCCTTTTGTAGAATCAGATCTTTAGTGCAGAATGTCTTCGCTGCATCATGATTTACTTTGGAAGTAAATTAAGTTAAATTGAATTAGGCCATTTTTAATTCTGAATGAGAATATCGTTATATTTAACTAATATAGTTCAAATGCACACCTTAGTTCATTTGGACTAATCATTCTCCCCTTGCAGACAAACCCTTAGCTATTTCTGCTTTACAAAGGTAGTGATAGTTTTAATTTGCATCCCATTTTGGTTGCACTGATGGTGTGCACATTGCATTAATACATTGACATGAGTGTCATCTGCATATATGTTATAACCTTGTAATGCCAGCAGGAGGAAGCCCTGGTGACACAGAGAATCAGCCCAGCACTTTGGAAGGGCTGATGTTTACTTTTAATTTACTTTGTTGAAAGTTATCTATTTGTGTCCTTATTTCCATGCTCTTGGATATGGGGCTAATTTATTCCATGATTGCTGCCAACCTGCAGCAGTCAGATAATGAAACAAAAGTGCCAGAAATCCTGCTTTTTTTTCTCTGATGGCATCCAGAGGTCTGGAGGAGGTCCCCCAGGGTGGTGGCATAACAAGACCTCATCCTCACTGCAACACTGCCTTGAAGTGTCAGAGATAAGGAACTCCATCCTACAGTTGAGTGTTTAGCATTTAAAAACAAAAAAAAATTTTAACATTTGAGATATTCCTGGGGTTTTCTTCCCTGCAAAGCCACTGACATGTTTGGCAACCAATAGCAAAGGCCCCCAAGATCTCCTTCCTCCTACGTGCAGCCCATGTTGTGCCTAGGGAGGTGGCTGTCATCCTTAAAATGGGGCCCATCATTTCATTTGGGATTCAACAATATTTTTCATGGTCCCAAGGTGCATTTCTCATATCAAAAGTAATATTTTGGGCAAGTTTCAAGCTTGGGCAACAGCTGTGATAGTAACTTAAAAGAATTTGAAGCAGCATAGGTCCTTCATGCTGTAAAGGTAGTATTTGCACAGCAATGAGTATTTTGATTGACAAGTTCACAATTACCTTTGTTATGTACATAATTAAGCAGCAAATTAGGCAAAATAGTTACGGTAATCAAAAACGGGAAAATTAAGATCTATCTAAATAGTATCTAAATGTAGTATCAAAAGTAAATATCTAAATGTGCATGTTACGACACACGTCAGCTCTCGTTGATCATTTCTATAAAAGACATTTATAATGCACTTTACAAATAACTGACAGCGCCTCTTTTGTCTGTGCTTCGTGCTAGCTAATGGAAATTGATTTAAATAAAAAATAATTTACATGTTCTTATAAGATTTCATTGAATTTACAAGGGCTGGAGCACACCACATTAATTATTGCTACGCCATTGTGGCAAGCTAGCGAGAAATTAGATACAAAAACTGAGCAAAAACTATATATAATTACCATTAAAATGACTCGGGCATGAAAATTAATCAAACAGATTTGGAAAAACATTATTATTCCTGTCAACAGTAGGAGACCAGGTCTTTTGTTAAAAACTTTTACTTTGATTTCCTCTCACACTCATTCCATACTTAACTAGTTTTTGTTCTGCAGCATAAATATTCCTTTTCTTACTTCCAGATGTGTTTACTAGGGTAGTCACATGGAATTACTTGAATTACAAGGAATGCAATCCCATCCTTTCCTGGTCTCGGTTTTGGTGGCTACCAAGCTCAAGCTTCAGATAATCCTTGTTGCTCTTGTTGGGCTCCCGTTGTTACTTCAGGGTGCTGAAGCTCGAGGGAAGGGTCCAAAGAGGTTGCCATGGGCAGTTTGGCCTCTGCAAGCTTTCAGCTTGTTGGTGGAGACAAGAACAAGGTTGCCTGGCTTCAGCTTGCAACCTCTTCCTCAGTCATCATCTAAACATTTTAGGGCTTGGTACCCCACCCATAATATGGTATTACTTTTTCATCCCCTCCTCCTCAATTTCCCTACTTCTGTAGATATTCTGGGAACAGCTCTTGTCATCCTGCTGGGACAGCAGTGTCTTGGTGCAGATTTACTGTTGCATGGCTATATATCCACATGCAGACATACTACTTAAAAGACTCTTTTATTGCTCATGTTTTTTAAATAAATTCCTAACCAACTCATGCACTTTTTTTTCCAGGCAAACCAGTAATGATAGTGACTGAATACATGGAGAATGGCTCTCTGGATACATTTTTAAAGGTATTACTTAGATCCTTTTTTCTAGGGGGACCTGAGGACTTGGTTAAGTTTTGGGTTCTTTGTAGATGGTTAATGTCAGTGAAAATGTTTTCTGGGTGTTGGTGCTGTCTGGAGGCAGGAGTAGCTCAGTTGTCTCTTTGATCTGCATTTACACAGCATCATGAAGGACCTGGTGCATGCAATGATACAAACAGGTAAGAATAAATTGGAGGGTATTACGTTTATTTTAAAAGGCAGTTGACTGCGTGGAAGGTATTACCTTATCCTGCAAAATGTGATGTGGTTCTAAAGCAGATCCATACTGCAGCATAGCAAATCCCAGTCTTGTCAGAGTTTTTCCATGAAATGTAAGAGCTAGAGAAGGGAGAGTGGGGGAAGTGGTTAGAAATGCAATGTGGCAACATGGGGAAGAGCCCCTACCCCCTCAAGTATTCATGAACCCCTACAGGTAGGATTTCCATGCAAGTTGGTGCCATTCAGTTGCCTGACTGAGAAACAGCCCAGCCCGGTGCCCTTATGCACGTGTTCACTCCCAGTCACAGTCTCTTTACCAGTCACCAGTAGAAGCAGCTCGCTCCTTGATCTCAAGTTAAAAGAACTGCATTTCCTTAGCTTTGTCTCTAGAGATCCTAATCTAAACAGTGAAACTTAGCAAAGCTTCATGGTCAGAGCATGAGAGTAATGAATTATTAATTTTCCTGATTTCCTTCCTTGGAGACTTGCCTTTGCATTTTTATTCATGCACACGCAATGCTGAGGGTGCAGAGGCTCTCAACTCATCAAATGTCTCCTTCCTTTTGCAGAAGAATGATGGGCAGTTCACAGTCATCCAGTTGGTCGGGATGCTACGAGGCATCGCGTCAGGAATGAAGTACCTGTCTGACATGGGTTACGTGCACAGAGATCTGGCCGCCAGGAATATCCTCATCAACAGCAACTTGGTCTGCAAGGTGTCAGACTTTGGCCTCTCCAGAGTCCTAGAAGATGACCCTGAAGCAGCATACACAACCAGGGTGAGTTATGGGGTTACCAAAACCGATTGAGTTCAAGAGAAATGTATTTCTTGCCACATTTTAGTGTTCAGGCTCTCTAGCAAAGAGGTTTCTACAAATCCAGAACCTCTAAACTGTGCAAGAGGGTTTGATCAGGTGATAATAGTTAATCATCACCAGATTAATTTTGCAAATGCCTCTAATTTATAGTGGGGATGGCCAAATAACACAGAGCTTTACTAATAACTCTTAAGTTTAAGTTGGGTACACGAGTCAAATAGCAAACTTTGCAAAGTTGCCATGCTTCCAGGCTCTACTCTGTCCTCTTTGGCAAATGCCAAAGGGAAGAAAGAGCAATTGCTTTGCTCGGGTACCCATCCAGTGACGTAAGCCATGGTCTTCTGAACAATTTGACCCTTTTAAAACATTAGTAAGTGTGTAATGAATGCCCATTGCAAATAATGCACATTGCCCTCAGCATTATACCCGGTTGAGAGTAATTTCTCCCAACCCAAGAAAGAGCTTCTCCAACCTCAGTGCTCTGCCCCTGCTCTGCCCACATGGCACTGGCACTGGAGAGGGGGGGTGGGCAGGACCCAGCCTCAGCAGCACAGACTTGGAGAGAGCCTCCAATATTAATGGCAGTGATTGTCACACCTTGGACATGTCTTATTACTCTGTTTTTCCAAGGGTATTGTTTTGTGGGTAGTGGGAGCTGTCTTGAGTCATGTTCCCAGTTCCTGTGGAGATCTTGGAAAGGCCTTTCAGCTTTTGTCAGTCGTGGCCCCGTGATGGGACTCACTGCACAGCTGGACTGGCACTTCCCTGCAGGCTGAAGGGCTCTTGGCCAGCCCTGCTGCGGCTCCCACATGTGCTGCCATGTGCTAATTGGCACTGCTGAGAATCTGGCCCTTCGCTTAAGGCGTGTGCTGATAAGCTTGTGAATAAGTAATCATGGGAAGAAGAGACTTTTTAAAAGTTGCTTTGAAAATGTGTTCCAAACCCTGTCTTTTTCCAATAACAAACACTGTTAAGGGGCATTCAGGGCGACCTTCCAATACTTAGCTCAACATGGAGAGGAAGGGACTTCACAGTAAAATATTTTTTAATATAAATCAAGGGAGACAACTCTTTAAACCCAATGAGAAAAGTATTCCTTAATCCAGACTCTCCTTTCCCTCCCCTTTCCCTTCTCTGAGCTGATCTGAAGTTTGATTTCTAAAATGATAGAAGAAAAGGAAACGGCAAAGCACACTTGACAGCTGTGGCATCATTTTTAGTCCCACAGCAGAGGCCAAGCAGGCTGGTCTTTGCACACACCACTTTTCTGTGCCTGCTACACAGATCTCTCTGCAGGACCAGGACTGCATTAAAAAAAAAGAAAAAAGAAAAAAGAAAAAAAAAGGGAATTACTTCCGCAGCAATTTGCATGAAGCCCTCATTAGATCAAAGTCTTCCTCGGCTTCAGAACTGTCTGTTCCTCCCCCGCTCGCTCTCAGAATTGGAGGAACTGTATTCCCTTACCAACCCGTGCAACATAATTGAGATGTTGATCCTATACATGTCCCAGCATTCAAACAACATTCAAACAACAAACCTTCAGGACAGCCAATTAGTAGGCAGCCTACAAATGCTTATGGGCTGAGATAATGTGGAAAGGGGCCCCATGCTGTCAAACAGATTTACTTTAAAATTCGATGTCTCTTTCCAGAGAGAAAATAACATCCCTTGGTGCTCTGAGAAGAGCCATTCCGACTTTTTTCACATGTTCTCTGCCCTCCTCTGCAATCTGTTTTTCAGGTTTTTTCTCCATTTCTTTTCCATATAGGGAGGGAAGATCCCCATTCGATGGACAGCGCCTGAAGCGATTGCCTTCCGCAAATTCACGTCAGCCAGCGACGTCTGGAGCTACGGCATTGTAATGTGGGAGGTGATGTCCTACGGCGAGAGGCCTTACTGGGAAATGACAAACCAAGATGTAAGCACGTGCCAGAGCCACTGTGTGATGGGACTTTGAGGGCTCAGCATTCATTCTGCAATCAGAGAGGCAGAATGGGGACAAGAGGAGGAGAGCTGCTGTAAAAATGGCTTTGCTCCCCCCATGCCAGACAGAAATGATCCTCCCGTTTGATACTCTTTTTTTTTGCAGCAACCCAGAACAGGCTGTGCGCAGAGGGAAATGTGTCTGCACGGAGGCAAGCCTGCTTCCCCCAGCAGACCACTGGAGCTTCACTAATGCTGTTAGAGCTGGAGCCTGTCCCTCCTCTGCTTAATGACAAAGGCCTGCCAGGGGATAGATGCTGATAAACTGGCAGCATTTCAGTTGTGTGCTCAAACCCTGCTGCCACGTAAAGCAGAAACTCAAGAGAGTCATGGTAAGGGCTTTGTTTCCCGGCACAAAAGCTGGGTGATTTGATCTAGTGACAGCAGTCCAGAGCCGCATCTTGGTTGTTCTTGCATTGCTGATCTCAAGAGAATAGTTTTGCTCTGGTTGTGAACATCTCGTAAGTCTGTGCTTACACAAGCTCTCATTCATTTGTACAGTACCCTTCCAGCTGTGTCCCCTTGCTTCTGGGTTCCAGTGCCCCCTTGAGCCTCTGACCTCGAGGCCACTCTCTGAAGCATCTCCAAACAGTGAGATGCCTGGGAATACTGTCTCTCACCTGACTGCAGCTCCAATCCCAACCTGGGTAGGGATCTTTTGATCCTACTACAGGGCTGCATTCTACCCTGAGTTCACCATCAACACCTGTCCTTGTCTAAGGCTAAAAAAAATTAAGCCTGGGGTAGCCAGATTTTCTAGGTCCCTCCTTCCTCTTCACATCTCTGAGAACTATGGTTTGCAAAGGTCTCTGAGAATGCCAGCTATAGTCATGAGGTCAGATTCACCATGAGGCATGTGGGGCAGCCCTGCTACCTGTGGAGATCCTGCTGCTGGATGGGTTTCCACCATGGCTTTCCTCTGGTCACACCACCTGGTGTTTCATCCTTTCTGCTTTTTTGAGCAGCATTCCTATTCAAGGGATTTTCTGCCATTTCACTGGCAGCAGAGGCTCTGGCTGAGCATTCTGCTCTTCCTGTGTTTTGTTAGCGAGCCTTTGCCATCAGTGGATGTTACTACCTGTCATGCTGAGCTGCTGTCTCATCTCACTTTGAGTCCAGGCATGGGAACGAGCGGTACCTTTGAGATGGTCACGCCGCGCTTCTTGCCAGGGACCTGAGTGCGTTGTTTGGCATGAATGCCCCACCGCTCCTGCTTTGCTGAGGCTGTCACATTTGCAGGAAGTTCAGTAAAGCAGCATGCACCTACACAGGGATTTATCTTAATCAAATACAGGGACTTGCTTCCGTAGTCTGTGCAGAGAATACACCAGTTGGGAGCCAAGCTTTTTCACTCACACTGAGCACCGTAACTATCTATAATGCTGATGCACTGGCATAGCACAGATGTTCAGTAAATGCCAGGCTAAGATTGAGGCTGATGCCAGTGAAGTAATGCTCCGTGGCCAGGGGAGTCCCTTGTCTGAATCATACCACTATGAGCATCCACACTTTACAGAACTGTTCCAAAAAGCCCAAGTGCCTCCATGTTCTATAGGGCATGGGGTGAATTTCACATTTGCCTGATGTGAAAGCAGAAAACAAAGGACCAGTGAGATGTTTATGAGCATCATTTCCTGCTCAGGCTTTGCTTGTGTAACCTCTGTGTTACTTGCCTCTGCCCTTTGTGCAGATGGCAAGTGCCTAGGCGGTGGTGGCATAGGAACTTAATTCAGTGCTGCGGCATATTTCTCGTGCGGTTCTTCCTCCTTCAGCTCCTGAGGGCCTCCTCTTCTTCTGTCCTCCTCTGCTTGTGTTGACAGAAGAGTCAGTGGTGTTAGATACAGCATTGGCTTTTGTGCAGAGGAACAAGGGGTCACATAAATTTTGGACTCTGTTGCACAAGAGTTTCTTGTTGCATGGCTTGTAATTAAAGCACATCATTTGCAAGCACAGTTGATGATGAGCAAAATTACTCTCACCGTGTTACAGATGGCTTGCTTTAAAGCAGGTGCAGTGCAATAGGGCAGGCAACGTTGTAAAGCTACAAACCACATTTTAAAGTCATGCTGGTTTCTGGATGGCCCTCTAAAAATATGCTTTGGCTTGACCACAAGATAAGGCTTTGATGCAGGAATTATTGAGAGGAATATTGTGGCCTCTGTTGCACAGGTTGCTAAGCTAAATAATCACAGTGGTTGATTTTTAGTGTTCGGACTGGTGAATCTATGAAAACACGGCTGAATGTTGCTTTGGTTTACTGGAATAGACTGTCCCAAACTGTCCACTCCTAAACATCCAGTTCAGTCATCCCAGTCCATAACCGAGTAGTTTTTGTCCAGAAGAGGAAGAGAGACAAAAATGCCTCTTTAGGTGCAAATGTAATGTCTTCAAGTCTTACAAAGCAGTACACACCCATGAATGGAGCAGCAAATGTCCCATTTTCTTATTTTCTAATCACTGTGGTGGCTACAAGTGACTCAGTCTTTGTTGTTTCGGTTTTTTGCTCCTCTTACTGCTAGATGCCTGAAGGCACCTTCAGATGCAAGAGTGTGTTTCAGCGTCCTAGCCTCTTGCAGTATTTTGATACCATTTACATTGTATCACCAGGACGACTGACATCCTGTAAATTGAGTTAACGCTATTGATCGTGATGTTACTGCCAGGAATATCCAGCACGCATAACCCCACTGCAGATATAGTTCAGATATTCTGATCTGGTGCCAGATGGTCTGCTCCTCGTCTTGCTACTATTTTCTTTCTGCTGCAGTTGGAGGATGACCCATTATTGTTATAAATACAGACGTGGACACAGCAAATAACATTCTCATGGGCTGTGCCACACTGAAGCTTTTTCTTTATAGGTCAGCTGCAAGTTTGGAGTCCCGGACCAGCTGAACAGCATGGTGTGAAGAACAGAGAGTACAAATAGCACAGTGTGGTGGGGCTGGGAGAAACGGCCAGGCCATGGAACAGATTGCCTTGCAAGTGCAGGTTGGGTGGAGAGCAGTGCAACTGCTCCACCGACAGATGAAATTCAGATGGGCGCAAAAGGACTGCACGGGCTGTGGCCCAGATCTTCTGACGTGCTTTTTATCCTTGGAGGAGATCATAAAGCCTCACCTAACTGCTTCTCTGCTATGTACATCCTTAGGGAGTTTGAGGTTCCCGCTACTGCTGCTCAGCCGGCCTGGCTCATTCCTGCAACTCTTCCACTTAACGAAAAGCTCTGTGATGGAGGACAATTTAAAAATAATCCATGCAGTCCTGCATTTTGGAGCCTTCTGAAATGCAGTGCCAGCCTTCCTGTACTACTCATCTAGGGACTAAAGAGCAAGAGAACAACTCCCATGCTAACCACAGAGCCTTCTTTTTCAGCACGGGATGTTTCGAAATTGTGAGGCAGTGCCTAGAACGCATAGCATCTGAGGTAGTCCTTGGAGTGGACAGTGAAGCAGATGCAGTTTCCATGTGGACATAGCACATACCTGCTTCCAGCTTCTTTTGGTCAAGGAGTCTTGGGAGTGGAGGGTGTGAAGATGAGCTGCCGGGACTCCCTTGGCACAGACACAGAATCTTGTGGCTTGAAACGTGAGCTGCATTCTCCTGAAAATCGTAATGGTTCAAAATGGGAACTGCTGGGCTTAAAGCCCTGCCACAAATCTGCCCCAAACTGGGGAAAACAAGTTGCCTTCTTCAATTCTGCCCTCATTTTATTCATTTCTGCCTTTCAAGAGGGCAGGCAACACATATGCATACCACTTGTTTGAGATATAAAACCATAGATGGTTTGTATTTGAAATCAGTGCAACAACTCCCCTGGTTTTAATTTACATACTCTCGGGCTGACATTTTAAATTCCTGGCAGAAATGTGGCCACACTAAGAAACTACTAGACCCAGACAGTATTGAATGATATATGAGATGGTTGTTCTGCTTCTGCCTTGAATCCATCCATCAATTAGCATTCAAAGTCTCTTTTGAAATACAGTCAGACTTTTATTACTGTAATACAAATTTGTGGTCTAGCACATGCCTTTTCATTTAAAAAGAAGCCAACATCTGAATAAACAAAATCACTGCACTCCAAGAAGATGCCAGAAAGCCCTGTAGGCTCTTTTTCATGGACTTAGCACAGGCTCCAGGAGTTTCCTGGTATATAGCGTAGAGACCACAACTGAGCTTTGAACAAGTGCAACCAGGCAATCTGGCCCCCTGGTTGCAGCAGTGGCTCAGCTTTCTAGATTAATTTTGCAGTGACTAAAAATTAAGTTATTCAACTCATCCCATAGAAAACATGAAAGATAGAGGGGTTTACTGAGTTTGCCTCTCGTGCGCAGAGCTGGGGGGTGGCAGGATTTTTTTGTGAGCATATTGCTGATCCCAAAGTTCTGTGTTAAAGTCAATTTGCATTTGGGAAAAAGTTGAGGGGAAGAAAAGCCTTGCGTTTTGTGTCCTGTAGGTGATTAAAGCCGTGGAGGAAGGCTATCGCCTGCCAAGTCCCATGGACTGCCCTGCTGCTCTCTACCAACTAATGCTCGACTGCTGGCAGAAAGACCGCAACAGCAGGCCCAAGTTTGACGAGATTGTCAGCATGTTGGACAAGCTCATCCGTAACCCAAGCAGCTTGAAGACATTGGTTAATGCATCAAGCAGGTACAGGCTCAGCCCAGAACCATTTCTCAGAGCAAGCTCCTTGTCTGAATACCCACCCCTAGGGTTGGATTCCCTCTGATTATTTAGCCTGCGTGTGTTGGTGGGTGGATGTTCCTTCAGCTTCATTATGTCCCAGGGAGTTTACTCAAATCAGCTTTTTCTGTTGCAGTTAGCAGCCAGGTGAGCAATTCACTGACTCTAAATGCAGTGCTGCTACCACAAAGAAAATTACCGTGGTGTGTCTCTCAGAAACAGGAGCTTCAGCAGTACTTTGCCTGTGACAAAACTACCTGTGCTCTACCGCAAGGTTAGAGAAGGCAAGACTTGAGAGCATGAGGTAGACAGTAAATACTGCTCCGATTATCTGCCTGTTGACTTCATCTTGGTAATACAAACGCAGAGTGTCTCTCGCGGAAACTCCTAGGATGTGCAAAGCTCATGGATGTCCAGGTACATCCTTCCACAACTATTCCCAGGCATGCTAGCCACCACTACAAGTCGTGAGAGTCTTGGTAATTGCAAGAGGAGGTCTGTGGTTCCCAAAGTGCTGTCCACAAACCCTTCACTAAAACCACATTAAGTGAACAGAACAGCCAGTTTGTATTTAAACTTGAATCTGAATAGCTGCACAGCTACAAGTAAGGTAAACACAGTCAAGAAATAAAGCTGCACTTGGGGAGAAGGAGCTAAATAGTCTTGGAGAGGCTTTTTCTGTTTTCACTGTAAGCACGCAATTACTTCTGAGCCATCCGTGTTGCTAATCACACAGTCCCTTGCAAGGTCATAAAGTTATATATATGCATACATATATATAGATATATATATATATAAATGCTGCTTCACTGATGGCAGTCAAGTTCCCCTGATTAACAATGGAAAAGGCCCTTCAGAAAAGTTTAATCTCACAGGAGGGACAAAACAAGATACGTTGTTTTCTTTGAACAGGAATGAGGGAGATAAGATTAGGTTACACTGGTGGTATGGACCAAAGCAGATACACTGCTGTGAGCTTATAGTCATTTGTCCCTACACCTTCCAGGTGAGCCTTGCACAGCCGCATGTGGCACGTCTCACCTGCTGCAGGTGGACATCCCTATGGTGGCATATCCCTGCGCATGGCATTTCGTGCACTGAAAGAGAAGAACCTGAAATCTCTGTTAATTTTTAAATACGAGATAGATCTGGTTCCTTGGGCTATTTTACATGTACCGTTTTTCATTTGAAGAAGAAATTATTCTTATTAGCAATTAGATGTAACATCAGCACCAGCAAACCTGCAGGAAAAGTTTATGACAGCATAAAATATGTGAGATTTCTCTTTTATTTTCAACTCAGAACAGTTATTTTCCAGGCCTGTTATGTGGTGGTTCCTGCACTCTTTTATACCAAACTGTTATGCCAGATGAGGAAAATAGGCAGGAAACCATTTCCTTGAGCTGCTAAGCACTTTGCTGATGTTTTATTCCATGAATGGGTCCATGCAATTCCAAACCTCTCCTTTTCAGAGCTGCTGTGGGTATTTTTGATATGGATGGAGCACCTGAACAGTCAGGCTTTGGGGCTGTGTTTCTATTCTCATGGATTGCTGTGCCCAGACCATAGTAATTCCAGATGAATCATAATTTCAATATAGAGCAGCTGTAAAGGATTTTTTTATATATGTAATGTGTTCTTTATGGAAATTCTCATTAATGCAAATAAGGGAGGAAGTCACTCTCTACATTACAGCGTGTGCTATGATATCACTAGGTACCTCCTGACATTAGTGATGAAAATCCACTTCTCATTATGATTACTTAGGAGTTTTGAATTTCTCATGTGTATAAAATGTTATGGGAAGCCATTATGTTCTTGGTACTGCAAGTATTCACATTTTATTAGACCCTTCAGCATTGCTATTAAATAAACAAATAATACTAATGTGCTCATAAAATATATGAAGATTCCTGAAGTGCTATAATAATATAATATCCCAGCTCTCCTTCCAGTTGAAAGTCTTTTAGTGTAATAGCCACCATCAGAGGCTGACCCAGAAAATGGGGTTTTTTTACCTGTGGGTAATAATCTTTACGCAAGGCTTGTGTTAGCCGTGTGTCCCGTTTTACAAAGCAGGGAACAAATCTAGTTTCTTTCCTGGCTGACCTTGGACAAGCCCTCTTTGCTCTCTGCACATCGTTAGTGGGGTGGTGGACCCTTTTTGTGCCAGGTACTGTATCGGCGCTCCTGCCGCGGTGAAGGGTTATTATTTGCCTGAATTGCTGCTTCTGTGCGTGGCACAGCTGAGCAGGGAGCAACTGCCGTGGCAGGGTCTGGAGTGAGGGTGTGGGAGCAGGAGTGTACCTCGGTTTGCAGGCTGGAGCGTGGCTGGAGCATTGCTGCTCTCTGCAGGCTCGCTGGATGCTGTCGGCATCCGAAACCCCCCCCCGCGAGTGCGGGAGCAGCCCCTGGACTGTTAACAGCTGCCTGCCATCGATGGCCGCTGCTGGGAAATGTAATTTGGGTTTCAGCTTCCAGGCTCTGCACTGTCTTAAGTTAATTATGAGCTTTAAAGGCGGAGGAAGAGAGCAAAGCAGGAGTCGTCAAAGTGAAGACTTTGAAGTAGGAGTGACTGGGGGAGCCTACTTGTGGCCAAGAAGTAACTGGGATAGATGCCAGTCCTCTCCTCCTCTTTCTGCTTGTGGTGAGGACCTGAAATGGCAGGAACTAACTCAAGAATGGGTGAGGTTGCAGGTGAAGTGGTGTGTTGGATACATTGCATATCAACCCTGCTGGGAGGATTTAGGCTGCAGCAATCACTGAAAATGGAACAATAGAATCATCTTTACCATTAAAAAATGCAAGCAACTTGAGTCATGTTGTGTATATCCCAATGCTGATTCTATTTGCTTCTTTGTTTTTGCTTGTCTTTAGAGTGTCAAATCTGTTGGTAGAGCACAGTCCTGTCGGGAGTGGTGCCTACAGGTCGGTGGGTGAGTGGCTGGAAGCCATCAAAATGGGCCGATACACGGAGATCTTCATGGAGAATGGATACAGTTCAATGGATGCAGTGGCTCAGGTGACCCTAGAGTGAGTAGTGTCCAGATCATTTTCACCTCATTTCGTGGAATTGCAACGGGAGGAGGGAGGAGAAAGACAAACCATTCAAAAATACGCAAGGATGAGGCTGCAGAAAGGGAGAACTGTGTTTGCAGTCAGCAGTTTCCCTTGTAGCATTTCTATTGATAACAAGTGCAGGCAAGACTAAAACTTACAATCACTACACTGGCAGCCAGTACTCTGGCTCCTTTACTCACAGAAATTCATGCATGAGTTTCTGTAATTGCCAGGCCATCTTCTTGACACAGTAGTAGTTGATTATTTGGGGTTACCAACAAAATAAACCCTCTACCCTACTACTAAAAGTGAGGGTGCCAGAGTCCCTGCTGAGATATCCTGCCTTCACAGCAGATGAGCTGGTTTCACAGCTGATCTGGTTATAACCAAGTGAACAGTGAAGCCCAGTAAGGTGTGGAAATGGTATTCAGCATTAACAGAAATAGGTAACAGCTGATGCCAATGCAAGAGCACCAGCAACCCACAGCTCTAGAGGTCAGGCTTCCTGAATGAGACTATTTCTTCTGAATGTGCCCTTGGTTTTTGCACGTGGGTGTGACTGCAGCTGGGGCAACAGCCTTCAAATGACTTGGTAAATGCCTCAGGGCTGCTAATTTGCTGTGCTCCACCTTTAATTTTCTGCCTTGTGTAATTGCGTCAATACTTTCCTGCTGCTGCCCGTGCTGTCTCAAACTCGCCTCAAAGCCTGCCTTTCTAACTGCGTTAATTTGAGCTTAGTTTACTGCTGGCATTAAGGCAGAAAGGGAAGAGTTATACTCCGCTGCTTTGGAGAAGGCTGTGTCTCCTCTGACCACATGCAGATTGCCAGTGCACATACAGAATTGCTGCTGAGGACCAGGAATAAACCAAGAAAAATCCGCCCACCCCACAGAACCCCCACAGCAGCATTTCCCCCCGTCTGCCACAGTGCTTGCTGTGGAGCTCGCCGTACAGCACAGGAGCGTGATGCAGGTTGGTGCCATCTCCATGGAGTTCAGCTGTCCATTACATTCATGGAGGGAGTGCAGGAGCGTATCTGCTCTCACTCCCATTTTATTTGCTCCACTCACATCATCAGTATTTGCCCCTTACACCTGGACTCATCCAGTCGTTTTTCAGCCATTCACATGAAAACCCTGAGCTAGGGATGAAATCCTCTCTAGCAGCTCTCTGGGAAATCAGAGTGCATGGATTCTTACCTAGATCCTCTTTAGAGCTCCTGGGACTCTTACGTGCTGTTTCCCAGCCTTGTCCTGCAATTGTGTGTCACGTTACTCGGGCTTTTGAGGACTCCACAGTTTAGACTGATAATCTACAAACATTGACCAAGGAAGAGGGCATCCGTCCCCAGGCTGGTCAGAGTCCACACAGCAGAAATAGCTAGCCAGAGGTTGAGAGGGAAGAAGGGGGATAGGATAAAGTAGTAATTTAAGAGAAAAGGAAAACATTGAATCTACAGTACCACCCCAATCTTATAATCAGAGCAACTTCTGGTAGAAAATGCAGATTGTCTAAAATACATCACAGATTTATTGCTTTTTGGCTCAATTAGTCATATCAAAGAAGAAAATGATGCTTCTAGCTTGTTCCTCTTTAGAATTTTCTGCAATTTCAAGAGCTCTACACGAAATGCTCAGAAGTAAAATGCTTTTGTTTGGGTCACAGAAAATGTTGACTTGAAGCCCAAATTAGTGGGTGTTTTCAACAGCAAATTAGAAGTTTACTTACTTGTGTAACTTTAAACAATCTTACTATCCCTCCTACACCATCTTAGTATCCCATGCTGCTGACAAAAGTATTCCTAACTTCCAAATTCCTAAAGTGCAACATTTCAGATTATGAAATAAGATCCTTAATTTGACTTTAAAGTTTAACTATTTCTCTATGTTTACTCTTTGGTATTCCAGAAATTTCAAAAATGTCCCCCAAAATCCTTTCAGGCTACGCAAAAAGTGCTTTTAAATGGTGATTCTGATTGGCAGTGAACCAAGAAACCCATTACCTGCACAGTTCTAGCCAGAAAGGCAAGTTGGTTTGAAAGTCTTTAAATAAAATTATAGCTCCCAGAGATGCTCTGACCCTCACCAGCTGCAAACCTCCTCAAAGGCCCTCTCAGCAGGTCCCAGGATGTTTTCTATGGCACAGATGTCATCCTACTGGTCCCAGTGGAGACAGTATGTCTGAGCTGCTCAGTTTCAGCTTTCTTCTGGGCTTTTAGAACAGCAGAGCAGTGCAAAGGAGTTGATGCCTGGCAGCCTGGGGAGCTTTGGGGGTTTTTTTTAACTGGAAGGACACATTTCATGGATCCATCTTCCATTTCAGTTGAAACTGAAAAACAGGTTGAAACCAATTCCAGCTAGTTAGTTATGCGTGTCAGCAAGTAAATTCCCCCTCCCCACCCCAGCTGCCTGTGGACAGAGATTCTTGCAGAGATACCTGCTTGATTCTTCTCTGTCAGGCCACACACCTTTGCATTGCAAAGGTGGCTTAGCAAGAAGGCTTGACCCCACTCAGGTCTGGTTTTGGGAAAACTGTGGAAGATTAATCAAAAAGCCAAGTACCCATCCAAATCAAAACTTCTCTCATCCCTCTCAGATACGGTAAAAAAAGAAAAAACAGCTGTTGAAAAAAGAGAAACCATCATAGCAGCTTAAGAGGAAAAGTGTCATGTATTGAAGTCCTGAGCTCAGGCTGATGTAAACTGGCAGATTGCCCTTAAAAAATAAAGTAAGGGAGAAAAATGGCTCCTGGTGGGCTCAGCTGAGACTCTCGTGGGTTCTCCAGAAAATAAACACCAGAACAAGTGAAGTTCTTTAAAGGTTGATATACTGAGAGGGGTTGGTTTTCTGGAGGTTCTTGGTTTTTTTCTCCCTGTAAAAGGGAAAAACAAAACATTTTGTACTCTGCAAAGGAGAATTCAGGTTAAATGTTCCTTGTCATTTTTAATAGAGGCAACTGTTCTGTATATTCCAGAGCTGGGACTTGGGGGGATCGGGTGAAAAGATGATCTGGACATCTGAAAGTAGCTTGCTTTCCCCAAATGACATCAGTAAAATAGCCTTTACAATTTAAGAGGTTGCCTTCAAATAACATCCAAAATGATCTTTACCAAATTCAAACCGTGCAGGAGACAGATGTAGAAATTAGATGGATAATTGCCGCCAGAAAAGGCAGGGAAAAAAACATAGGATAAATGTAAAGAATTTTTTAAATCTACTGAAAAAAACCTACTAGTGCTGTAGGAGGAGTTGGCCATAACACTGACAGGACTGGTAATTGTGGGTGCCCAGCTTGTGGCTTCTTTACAGGACATGGTTGAGAGAGATGTTCAGCAGTTTTTTTGAATCCTCCCTCCCCTGACATGAAAAGCAGAATCCTGATTACTGCTCTGATGCCTTCAAACTGATGGCTTGATGCATTTATTCCAGAAAAGAGTAGTATTAGTGACAAATTGCTGAAAGCAAAAGATTAAAAAATCTAGAATCGCTGAATATCACCCCAAGTCCTAAGCTCTGCCTAATTACGCAAAGACCTGAAAATGTATGTGTTCAAACAAAGAGTGATTTCTACATTTAGCTCTAATTCTTGCAAAGGGATGAATCACCTTGTGAAAAGTGGAGCCTCACCCTCCACCCTCTCTTTCCAACTGGATATCAGACTTGAAGGGAACCTTTCCAGTGGACCAGACCTGCTCTTTAAACTTGTGGACCACCTAGTGACTTTGAGTGTGTCTGGAGCTCTTTCAATCCACTGCAAGAATAACTTTACCAGGACAATACTCAAGAATAGATAGATCCATGACATGAGTTTCAGTCTGCCCCTTGACTGGACCAATTACTAACCATGTGGACTACATATTTTCACCTTTTGAAAGATCTGTACTCACTGAATCTCAGGACACCCTGTTGTTTGTTATTAGATGAAGAGCTCTGAATATTTGTAATAATATGTGTTGTGTTGCTTTGCACTGTATATATTTTTCTTCTAAAATAAAATAAATTATTTATTAAAAGTTATACTGGATGAGGAACATTTAAGAGTTCACCTGCTCTAGATGCTTATTCTTAACCTGAAATCTCAGTCCTGGGATTGTGATGCTGTGTCTGCTTCTGAACAAATTCTCATCTTGTAATCAAGTAGAATGGGAATTATGAGTAAGAGCAGATGAACTCTTAAAACAAATTTTTTTTAAGTCTTCATTTCATGCAGAAGTCCCTAGCAAGTGGATTCCTCTCTCTTTAGCATCGTCTGAAGGTCTTTGAGGTTCTTCTTGTTTCCCCTCGTTCAAACTGACAACTAACTAACTCCATGAGTAGTCCCAGTCTGCATGGGCAATTGTAGCTACACCACGTGCAGAAGAGTGGTGAGATCCGCCCGGGATGGGAGATGAAATACAAAATACCTGTGGTAGGCTGACAGCTGCTGACCACGGAGATCTTTCAGGACTGTGGCCCTTTTGCTTGTATGACTAAACCGGCTGGTGAGGGGGTTGTATTTTATGTGGCAATCCAGTCCTAGTCTACACTGTGTTTGGCAAACTGGTCCATGGTGTATAAGTAGTTCTATTTGTAAATAAAATGTTTTAAATCTATTTCTTACAACATGGAGACTGTGAATTCAACCCTTGCAAATGGAGGCTATTGCAGGGAAGGGGATACCGTGTTGTCACTGGCATGTTGCAGCTGGGCTTCCGTGCAAGGCCGTGGTAAGAGAGCAGCATGCACGCAGCTGTGTACAGGCTGCTTGGGATGAGCTGACACCTCAATTTCCCCCTTTATTTCCTTGGCTATTTGGTCAGCTTAGGTCAGCTTTTTAATACCTTGTTGACAAGTGATTCAAATTCCTGCCTGCTTTCATTTTCAGCCCTACATCAATGAAAGAAGTGAAAAGATAAACTTTCTCCCTAAAATAAGGATAAAAGTTGTCTCATGGCTGGGGAGGCCAAGTATTTTGAAGCAGGGAGACCACACAGCACATGGGTGCACATATCTCCACTGCCGAGGCACACACAGAACCCAACACCAGGGGTCAGGTCGCTTCCACAGCAAGGAGCAGCCTGGATCCTGATCGCAGGTGTTGTTTGCCCACGGGTCTTCGCTGTGCCTTTTCCTCAAGGGAATGCGCATTTTTATTGCAAAGCCCCAGTGGATGTCTGCACACATCTCCTCTGCAGAGCTGAGCCCAGTGAAATTACCACTTGGCTGCAGTAACACAAGCCAGGCAGCTCTGGACTGGAGCTTGAAGGTAGTTGTTTTGCAGCCCTTTGGCACAGAAGTTGCTGGAGTTTTTTTTGTCCCCAAACCAGCTGGTTTGCACAGCCAATTCTGTTCAAAATTATCATCTGCCTTACGCTGCTTTAAGTCCTTCAGCACTGGATGCATGGGAACATGCAGTGTGCTGTTAAGTCATGCTTGAAACATCGGAATTAAAGCTCCTGCATTCTCTAGGCAGTTTTTAGAACATTTAGTTGCTGTCTTTGCTATGTGCAAGGTGGCTTTTGAATAAAGCTGCTGATTTTTATACTTGGCGAGCATCTAGTTCAGGAGCTGTTGTCTTCTGGTTTGTCTTTGCTGAGGTGAAAGACCCCACAGTAGTGTTTTTCCCCTCTCTGAGGAGTCCCCCATCCTTTTGGCTGGTGCCTTCACATTTGAGAGGATTTGATATTAAAAAAAAAAAAAAAAAAAAAAGATGGTTT